>JAPQNM010000013.1:1742020-1749520 GCA_029783475.1 Metacarcinus magister | reverse complement strand
TGATTCAGTGAGGATTGGTATCTACCTAAGAGGACTAGAGAGCAAGATAGGAAGGAATGTATGATGGTTAGTGTTAGGGGCACAGGAGCTGCCTTGTGTAGGTCAACTAGCCTTTTGCAGCCTCCTTATGTTATGTTCCTATGTGGAGGAATGTGTGTGGATGCCTTGTCTCTGTTATCTCCCTTTAAGAGAAATATAAACACGTATATAGAACGATAGATTATCATTACTGTGTTCATTATCATCTTCATCTTCACTGCAGGAATAAGAAAGAGAAATTACGTTGTTACTATTAATTACTTTTTTCCTCAATAACTTCCTTGGTGTTTTCTGATAATATTTCCTTCATTGATCAGCAACTGTCATCTTTCAGCTAATAAAACTTGCTCTTGAATTAATATGTCTTCTTTTTTACATTTCACAGGTAACCATCACTTCTGTAGGTACTAGCTGTTATCTCTCTCTCTCTCTCTCTCTCTCTCTCTCTCTCTCTCTCTCTCTCTCTCTCTCTCTCTCTCTCTCTCTCTCTCTCTCTCTCTCTCTCTCTGATAAGTTGTTCCACTTTTCCATTGCAGCATTCTTCTCCCTTTTCCTCCTCCTTCCCACTACTATAATCTCTCATGCTGGACACTCTTTTCCCTCCACACTAATACGGGTTGCCTCCTTAAACACCTTCCATTCTTCTTCCACTGATTTTGTCTCTCTCTCTCTCTCTCTTCACTATTTACCAACTTTCTCCACACTTCTTTTTGTCTTTATTGGATGTCACTTTGTACATACACACACATACACACAGAGAGACAGACAGACAGACACACACACACACCTAGCTTTATAGTAGTAGTAGTAGTAGTAGTAGTAGTAGTAGTAGTAGTAGTAGTAGTAGTAGTAGTAGTAGTAGTAGTAGTAGTAGTGAATGAAGTGAATATTAATCAGCTGAGGTCCCCAAACACACTACTGTACTCCCCCCTTGAGGAACGCCGGTACATACATACATACATACATACATACATACATACATACATACATCGCACCATTTATCAAGACAGTCTTCCCTTCCCAACGCTGTTCTTCAAGGTCCTCTACCACTATATATCCACTTGTTATGGCGCCAAGGCCGTCTTCCTTATATCTGTTGGCTGATGAAGGGATAACCGAAGGAATTCAAATGGTGGTGATGGTGGTGGAGGCGGAGAATGCGCGGTGATGTAAAATAAATAAAAAAAAAATAAATAAATAAATAAATAAATAAATGAGGGAGGATATTAATGTAATGATGTTCTTTTTATTTATTATTAACTGAGTATTGAAAACAGAAATACGTGCACGAAATGTTGAGTTTACTAGTGTGTCTGTGTGTGTGTGTGTGTGTGTGTGTGTGTGTGTGTGTGTGTGTGTGTGTGTGTGTGTGTGTGTGTGTGTGTGTGTGTGTGTGTGTGTGTGTGTGGGTGTATCGGGGCTGCGGGGAGGAGGAGAAGACTGGAATAAAATTAATAATAACCCCAAAAGAGAGAGAGAGAGAAAAAAAAAACGGTCTTGTCCAACTCACAGACAGAAAGATAAATACAAATTTTATCACCCAGAAGAAAGAAGAAAAAAAAACATGAATGGTAGTAGTAGAAGAAGAAGAAGGAAAAAAAATAAATCAAAGGCGGCAAAGGCACACCATCTCCTCCTCCTCCTCCTCTTCTTCTTCCTCCTCCTCCTCCTCCTCCTCGTCCTCGTCCTCGTCCCCATTAACACGAGCAATATTCAAAAGACAAACATACAAAACTTGCAATTACATCAACCACCGCCAGACACTTCCACTTCCCACCGCTAAAAATTTTCACTATAATTCGTACAGCTTTCATTTACTAGACCCTTGAACACACACACACACACACACACACACACACACACACACACACACACACACACACACACACACACACACACACACACACACACACCACAAAAGAGGGCGTGTATGTGGATGGGACGGTAGCGGGTGATAGAGTGAACAGCGACAGGGATGAAAAATGAACACCACCAATGACAGTGTAAAGAGGCGACAGGACAGGACAGGGCTGGAGAGGAGAGGGAGTGAGGGAAGGCCGGTGGGAGGTGGACGGAGGGAGGGAAAGGAGATAACGAGACCCAGTAAGGAATGGAGAGAGAAGGGAGAGGGAAGAAATAGGGACAGGCAGGTTTTCTCTAGGGACAAGTATGCTGTTCAGTGTCCTTCCCTTCACTCGATACCCTTCTCCTCTACCTCCTTCCCATACAAACACAGAGACTTGACTATTACTATTACTATAACTACTACTACTACTACTACTACTACTACTACTACTACTACTACTACTACTACTACTACTACTACTACTACTACTTCAGGTGGTGATGCTAATGATGATGATGAAAATGATGACAAACAGCAAAGTGTACCCACGTTCTGTCTGCCTTAGATGTGCGTTCTGCCACACACACATACACACACACATGTCACTCACCTGAAATGAAAGAAAAGAAAACGTTAGAACAGACTGATAGGATTAAACAATATTTGGTTAGATACAATACAACACTTTAAAAGGATGGTGAAATGAGGGCGGTGGGATGGCTTCACATTTTCTATATAAAGTGGGAGTGGCTCTTTTATTACCCTAGTTTGCCCTCTAAAGTCTCACGCAGACAGATCGTTTAGCATGACCTCAAATATAGAACCTCTTCCTTACATACTCCTACCCGGGATCAGCACGTGTAGAGGCGTGGTTGTCTAGTGTCTATCTATACCGCGTCTCAGACAGATTCATGTTATTCTTAGACACAATCTTCCACTTAGCAACGACCTATTCATGATCGTTTAGCTCTGTGTATGTAGTTATAATATACATCGGTTTTAATGAATGTATATTTTTTAAAACTAATTAAACTCATCATTTTGTCTTGACCTCATTTATTTTTTTTTTTCGTTTAAATTTGGTTGTTGGTCTGAGGACGCGAACAGACTCTCTTCTGTTTCCTTCTGCTGTCCCATTACTCTACACGATACAAGTGTTTGCCGTGTCGTAATGTGCAGCTGCTATGTGTCAAGGGTGGACGAAGCATGCTGGATAGAGAAGATGTCAAAATTATCTCATAAGGACACGGTTTTCATAGCAGGGGAGACTCATACAAGAAGGGAAACAGTGTCATAGGAGAAAATAAGCAATGAGTAAGTTCACCCATGTTTTATTTCTCTTCTTGGTGTCAGAAGAGCATCAAACGCACTCATGATGACATTCTAGCCAACAGACAGACGCCAAGCATAACATACAGATATTTAGCAGAAAAATAACGACAATTTACGGGATACAATTACAACACTCTAAGATAGAATGTATTTATGGGAAGGAGTACTGGATTCTCTCTCATTTCTAAGTTGTTCTTTTGTTCTTCCTCAGTTGTACCTTCCCCTCTCTCGTTACTAAGTCGCGTGAAGGACGACCCTTGGCTTTGCCCGTCATTAGCCACCTGGATCCCTTGTACGTATTTACACTGAACACCCTATCATTATATCGGATCGTCCATCACCCTCACCACCATCGTTATAGAAGACACGCCTGACACTTTTCCAGTCTTTTAATGCAGTTCCTTTTTGCTTCCTCCTCCGGGTGCGTATGTGATCACAGTCTTGCTGCAGTATGTACCCTGAACAAGCCACAGAGAAAGTGTTTTATGGTGGGTGTTAAGGTGTAAGAGTTGCCTGTGTCCTAGTGTCAAGGTCCCGCCGCCCGCACCTGTCCCAGCATCACGATATCCTCGCTGAAACGACTATAGTAATTTGATCCGGGTGATAAGAGAAGAAAGCGAGGAAGGTAGGAAGGCATATGCATCACACATTCTTCTTTGGACGTAAAAAGGTAAGTCATAGTGTTGTGTTCTTGGACTTCATGTCATTTTAAGGTGTGTTTGTTGGGCTAATGTTTCCGTCGACTTGATTTTGTGAGTTTCCTCGTGTCATTACCAATTGTGTTGCGTTTAAAATAATGCATACAAACAGACAGACAGATGCCATGATGTCTGACAGAAAAATGATTGGTTACAGCAAAAACACGTTGGTCTTGTGACGCCACTCTTGGTTTCCCTTCATTGCCAAACAGCTTCACAAACACACCTGCCACACAAGTGAACATCATTCATGAAATCACCCACAGCTCGGCCCCACACTCTCACCACTTTTATAACTTTAAAATATCTCTCTGATGTTTCTTTTTCCCCCCGCAGCAAGTCAGTGGCGCTGCTGGTCGCATAGCTCATGACAGTGCCCCGCGGGACTCCATTTAGTTCCCTACTTTCACTCTTTTATTCGTCAATTGTCGGACTAACGAAAAGTTTGACCTTTCCATCGGACTGCACATGACCTTACTCCTCGCCTCTGCGCCGCTTCTCAGCCGTCCCACCCTGGTGAAGCAACATAGGCACGTTCTAACTTTTTACTTGATGTCATCCCTGCGTGAAGAGGAAGGAACTCAAGGCCTTCACTGTGCCCAAGGATAAGTTCCCTCACTAATAATAACACAAATAACCTTCTTTAAAACCATCCTCTTCCCTATACAGAAGATCACAAACAGTCTTCTTCTTCTTCCCTTCATAAGTGTTATATATTTTTTTACTATATACCACTGCGAGCCTTTAATGGAAGTGGATCTTTTCTTGTTATGAAAAAAATTAACGATGTTCTGAATAGCACCTTGAGGCACCTGTTCCCCGTATCTCACATTTGTAACCCTGTTGTGTTGTGTTAATACGTGCCTATAATGTGTCTTCCCATCCCTCACCTCCCTTCCCCTTCACTGACTTACCACACACACACACCAACACTTTCTTCTCTTCCCCGCCAAGGTATCATGAACACTCCTTTAAGACTTTCCTTTCGCTGGGAGATTATTACGCAAAACACTAAATTTCCTCACTCATCCCTTTTAACGAGTAACTTTTTTTAAGACAAGTAGTGGGAGGACCTTAAACTGAAACATTAAACTTTTCATGTGTGTAATTTTTGCCGTGACTTAAATCCTTCAAGAAAAGTTGGCACCCACAATGGTATGAGTTTCTGGTTCAGACTCCAACTTGTCATGTCCTTTTTATCGTGATTTCTTTCTTCTTTAATACATGATCAGCTTCCTACCCAGTGTGTGAATGGTCTTACACACACACACACACACACACACACACACACACACACACACACACACACACACACACACACACACACACACACACACTAACACTAACACTAACACCATTATTTGTATTCAGGAAAATAGTTTGTCCTCACCTTGTCTAACCTGATGTAATCTTTCACACCTCCCTAACCATCACCCCTCCACACGCGCCTCGCCCCTCACAGCCTCACACATCTCCCCACACACACACCCTGACCCACAGTTGCGCAAGCACGAGAAAGTCAAGGTGGCCAGGATGAACAACCTTCCTGCCGGTGTTTTGTGGGTTTTCCTGTAGCACCGCCGAGCCCAGCCCAGCCAAGCCGACCCGACCCGAGCCCAGCCGCCAAGAGCCACTACCATCAGTTAGGTTATGCTATGCTATGCTATGTTATGTTAGGTTAGGTTAGGTTAGGTTAACTTCCCTTAGTCTTGGTGGTACTCACGCCTCTCCCATACGACTAAGAGGAGAGGGATTTGTGGCTCGTATATAAAGGTCAGCTAGCATGTATGTACCATTATAGACACACACACACACACACACACACACACACACACACACACACACACACACACACACACACACACACACACACACACACCTCAGTGAGAAACGTTTGAACTGACATTTATCATAAACTTTCGCTACATCGGTCGATATATTTTTTCTTCAGTCGAATGATATGTCGAATATATATATATCTTTTTGTTAGGGTAGAATGGAAGAGTCATCTGCCACCACACAGCACCCACATTCACCTTGAGTCTATGTAGTTATTATCCTATACAGGTGTGTGAGACTGTTCTGTTCTGTTCTGTATTATTCTATTCTGTTCTTTTGTTCTGCTATGTTCTGTTCTATTATGTTCTATTATGTTATGTTATTTATGTTATGTTTTGCTCTGTTCTGTTCTGTTTTGTTCTGCTATGTTCTGTTTTATTATGTCATGTCATGTTATGTTATGTTATGTTATGTTATGTTTGTTATGTTATGTTATGTTATGTTATGTTATGTTATGTTATGTAATGTTTTGTTCTGTTTTGTTCTGTTCTGTTTTGTATTATCATATCTTACATCACATATTCCACCAATGCATGTAAGTGGAGATATAGAGATGCGCGGCATAACATTTCCTCCCCTGCTGTGGAATTATACATTGTGGAGGCGTAGCACAGGTGAGAGAAAGTATTTATGTAATGTTATATATCTACACAAGTGAGAATATTTCAGTACACAAATTGTAATCTAACTTTACACTTGTGATTAATTAATTGGTATATTTATAAATCTATCTGAATGATCGTTGCACTTTTACTTTTATGCTATTAGTGGTGGTTGTGGTGGTGGTAGTGGTTGTGGTAGTGGTAGTGGTAGTGGTGGTGTTGGTAGTAGTGGTGGTGTAATAGTGGTGGTATAGTAGTGGTGGTGGTGGTGGTGGTGGTAGTAGAGGGCCGCCTGTGTGTCTGTCACCTGGCCGCGGGGCAACACGAAGCCGGCGTTTCCAAGGACTAGGATGCTGATGACTGATAATTCTTTCTTTCCATTACCGAACCCTTAGCGTCTGGGCGGGGCTGTGTAAGAGCCTCGGATAATGTTACTACTACTACTACTACTACTACTACTACTACTACTACTACTACTACTACTACTACTGAACTCAAATCGTCTTTCCTCACTAACTTTCATATATAACACAAAATAAACAGGAATTCACCCCCTCTAGAGAACAGCTAATAAGAAGGAGGAGCAGAAGTAATCATAGTCAACAACAGCCGTTAATAGACAGTGTTAAGGAGCTGTTTACAAGGCAATGATAGATATAATTAGATCACTACTTACAAGGCAATACTCCAAAGTGGTTAATCAATCAATCAGTCAGTCAGTCAATCAGTCAGTCAGTCAATCAGTCAGTCCAACGATAAATATATTCCCCAACCAGCCAGCCAGCCAGCCAACCACGTTTTCAAACTATATAGTGACGCTGAGCTTAGGAGTTCATCCAACCCAAGGGCATTCATTATAAAGTGTGCCACATGTTACCAGCGAGCAAGTTATACAAATTCACAACATCCCTCTCTCGTACCTCAGTGACACTAACACAACCTAACCCACACACAAGTGATCTATCCTGTCCTGTCCTGTCCTGTGCCACCTGCCACTCATACCCTCACATCACCACCAGTCACCAAGAAGTAAAGTAAAGTAAAGCAGCCAAGTACCCACGGCTTCCACCCCTCCTTAGCAGTCCCTCCACCCTGTCCCCACTCTGTCAGATTTATGGTTTAAAAGGAACACAACAGCTTAATG
>JAPQNM010000013.1:1734520-1737020 GCA_029783475.1 Metacarcinus magister | reverse complement strand
CCAAGCTGCTGCTGACGTTATATACAACCAACCAAACAGATGACGACGTGTGCAACTGTGAGGCGCCTATCTAAGCAGCTTCACTGATTATATAGCGTTCCACACATGGCTTAGAAAAGGCGTTCATTGCAAAAAATAAATAAATAAATAAAAATATATATAAATGAATAAAATAAAATGTATAAACAAATGAAAATCGTCGCCTGTTAGAGACTTCCCGGCAGTGTCCTCCCAAACCCTTCCTTTTTTCCTTCCTTCCTGGACCAGCCGACAACATTAGGTAGTCACATCGAGTGCACTGTTTTTATAGGTCTGGTCCATGTGTTATGTGTGTGTCGTCTGGTCTGATCTGGTCCGGTGGGATGAAGGAGGTCAAGTTGAGTGCATGTATGTATGTATGTATATATGTATGTGTATGTATGACCTAACACCATTATTATAACACCATTGCATTATGTCATCACTCACATTGATTATACTGTTCAATATTACACTCATATGATGCAAATTTATGTAGACAAATTATGACAGAATCTTGATGTTCGTGTCAATATGATTACTTGCCTTTCCTGACACCTTAATGTAGCGATATGCAAAGAAAACGAGAGGTGGTGAAGTGTATAACGCGGCTCAAGACTGACCACCACACATTAGCTAACCTTCCCGACACTCTCAGCCTTGCGTTTAAGTACAGGAGCAGTAGGTAAATCAGGGGAAGATAACACAAGGCTAGTAGGCCAAGTAAGTAGGGAATGTCAAGTATACAATTGATACACCTTCTCTATCTAGTACTGAGATCCCTTATTCATCTGCACCACCATCACGTTTTTAAAGAACTGGTAAGTACTTGATATATTCCGTTTTTAGCAGGACAATGTTAACCTATAGGCGTATCAAGAAGCTTTCCTCAGACGACGCCAGGATGTGTGTTACTACTACTACTGGACACACACACACACACACACACACACACACACACACACACACACACACACACACACATAGTTTTACATTAATGAAATCTCCGCGGCGCAGCTCTGATCAGACGAATTGCATAACAGAGAGAGAGAGAGAGAGAGAGAGAGAGAGAGAGAGAGAGAGAGAGAGAGAGAGAGAGAGAGAGAGAGAGAGAGAGAGAGAGAGAGAGTAGCGATGGGGTATAGATTTCGTAAAAAGGTTGCGCGCGAAGACCTTGTGACCTGTGTGTGTGTGTGTGTGTGTGTGTGTGTGTGTGTGTGTATGTGTGTGTGTGTGTGTGTGTGTGTGTGTGTGTGTGTGTGTGTGTGTGTGTGTGTGTGTGTGTGTGTGTGTGTGTGTGAGTGCGCGTCCATGTGTGTGTGCGTGCATGTGTGTGTAGGAGGGTAGGTGAGGTTATAAGACAAGTTTCCGTGAGGTT
Source organism: Metacarcinus magister (assembly GCA_029783475.1). Classification (NCBI taxonomy): domain Eukaryota; kingdom Metazoa; phylum Arthropoda; class Malacostraca; order Decapoda; family Cancridae; genus Metacarcinus; species Metacarcinus magister. The sequence continues at coordinate 1,735,624 of JAPQNM010000013.1, read as the reverse complement.
GGGGTCAGGATGGGCCTCACAATACTAGGCGGGCGGGCGTTATGGAGTACAATTACCAGTGTGTTATTTGGCCGGCCGGTGCGTGGCTGCTGCCCCGCCCCCACCTTAACCCCGCCCCCAACCCCGGCACGAGACCAGCCCATCATGTCATTCCCCAGATCGTAACACGCATTGACAGCTGCAAGTTTTTACTCAACAACAAAAACGAAAACAAGCTCCCGAGATTTTCCAGGGTAGACTATAACATTTCTTCAAAGGGATGAGAGGCTTCCTCTATATATACAACTCCTCACAAGCTGTTCTGACGTGCTGCATTACAACCACCAGTCATACCACGCTCTCCATAGGCGCAGCAAGCATAACAAGCCAGCGTCGGGTTGGTGACGTCGTATAGGTTGTTGATCCTACTGATGCCTTGCTCACACTCCCCACGTACAGTACATCAAGGGTGTTGTAATGTATGCAGATGACCTTTTCTCGTGTATAAGGCCAGAAGGTATAAAGGATGGGCATTCAAGTGAAAAATTGTTAATCAAGTGGTATGAATGATTGCATAATGAAAGACTAAGAGATTTTGTTAATGTTTAGCTTAGTATAGCATCACAGTAACCATAGGAGGCGTGTTGCAGTGGCGGTGGTAGCGGGGTGAGGGCCGCTGATGTTTGTCTCATTGACGGGTACTACAATCCACCTCCTACCTCCTTACTTTCCCTTCACCACGACACATTCTCCCTTCGCTTCATTATGTACACCTATAAAAACCTTTCCAATATTTATTTCGCCCCATATGGACCAGCACGCCCCACATAGGTGAGTGGGTACAAGGGAAGGGGATGAGAGAGAAGGAGACAGCCGCTTGTCACCAAGTCGGATATACATATACTATAGTACATTCAATATGTCTTAAAAACAGTTGGCCAAGGGCGTGGAACAGCCGGCGTGCATAGGTGGCATTTACCTCCATCCAACAAGGTGTGCTATAATACTTTGCCGATGTACGAAGGTAAGGGAAACAAAGACCAAGTTTCCCCTCAGGCTGACAAATCTCAACATGCTCTCAGGTAAAGAAGAAAAAAAAGAAGAATCACTCCGCCATTAATGCAA
>JAPQNM010000013.1:1699520-1724520 GCA_029783475.1 Metacarcinus magister | reverse complement strand
CTCAACTACAACGATCTTTACACAAGCTTCGTGCATTATTCTAGCCATCACATTATCATATTCCATTGTCTTGTGATTCATGTCTCCCTCCCTCACGCCAAGACTCTCGTTGGAAGGTCTTTACAACCTTAACCTTAGTACCTACCCCACACCCTCCCTCCACCCGGCGCCTTAGGTCAGGATTGAGCTCTCACCGCCCACCACCCACTGCCCACCACCCACGCTCCACCATATCATATTCAACGAAACGACGGCAAGGCTGAGAGACACACACCACACGAAACGCTACTTTCAGCTTGTACGAAAAAACACGATTGTCAATTATCTAAGACATGATGTTTCAATCTACTTCAAAAGCGAAATGTACGAAGAGGGAAAAAAAAATCTCATAAATGACATTCGTACTGATGCGTCCTTGGCATCTGTGTGTGTGTGTGTGTGTGTGTGTGTGTGTGTGTGTGTGTGTGTGTGTGTGTGTGTGTGTGTGTGTGTGTGTGTGTGTGTGTAGAGGAACATCGGCTCCTGTACGCCACACCACAGCTCTGCCACATCAGTCCTCTAAATGTTCCAAAATCCTGACACAAGATTGTGTTAAAAACTGTACCGCACATCACGACTGTTGCTTGTCTGCAGGGCGGTGGGGGGAGGGAGAGAGGGAGAGAGAGAGAGAGAGAGAGAGAGAGAGAGAGAGAGAGAGAGAGAGAGAGAGAGAGAGAGAGAGAGAGAGAGAGAGAGAGAGAGAGAGAGAGAGTGTGGGGGGGGAAGGACACACGGCCTCACACAGTCCACACAGAGGTCAGTCACACTGCGCCTAATCACTCACTCGTCCGTCACTCGTATGGTTTGGTTCCTGAACGTTCAATGTACTGTGTGTTGGGTGGCAGTGGTTCGCTCTGCTTGAAGGGTGTCAGCAGGGCACCCTCACCCCCTGCACTAGCGTACAAGTCAGGACGCTGATCCACTTAAGCATAAGTTCATGCATTGTTTGTGCAGCAAATACACCGTCCACCTGAGGGCACGAGTGTTGCACCGGCCAGAGTAAACCTTTGCCTCCCGCCCCGTCTCCGTCTCAAGTGCCGTTTCCACGCTGGAATGCTCGCTGTGACGGCACCTGTACACCACGTGGGGCATGATGGGGGTTGTTGCCTCACCACAGTATCACTCGAGGCTCCAGTACTACTCCACACACCCTGGCCCGGGGGGTTCACCCCTTCCACCGCGACACCTGTGGGTATGGTGGCGGGGGCATGGCCGAGCAGGGGTGGGTAATGGAGGCGGCGTGGCGGACAGCGCGCGCGAGAGAGGAGCGCGACGGTGCGTGAAGTTACAGGTCCACCGAGGGACTGAAGCAGCCTGCCGGGCCCGGGCAGGACTATAACCCTGCTCCACCCCTGCCCACCCGACGCCCGACCCTCCCTCACCACCGCCCGGGTCACCCGCACCGGACACACTGTTAATGCTGCTGCTGCCGCAATACAGTTGCGAATGTGGCTGATTGTGGAAGTGTTACCGTCAGCTGAATACTCGTGTTGCCTTTCTCCGCCACGCTGTGACACAACACTGGCAGCGGAGATCCGGCGGCTCAGATTATTGCTATCACCTCAGAATCACGTCCCTAATGACAAAGCACCGAGTCACCAGGGAGTGGTGGACTGACTCGCCACGTTTCAGAATACAACGCCTAGGACAGGCTTAATGTACCGTTAACTTCATATAAGTTGTATTAAATCCGCTTCCATCCAGTGGACGCCAGTTTCATTTCAGCTTCAATAATTAATGATGTAAATGCACTTTCTTCAGCGCATTTCGAGAAAAGTTTGCAAGAAACAAGCGCGGCAAGAATTTCCTTTCTTGACGCGGAGTTGCGTAGCCCTGCACTGAGAGGCAGCTGACGCTTGCCAAACAGGAAACAAGAGCTGTCTTATGAGGTCCTGGTGAGCAGCACTTTACTACAACACTCACACGCAGGACGACGCTTCAAGCACAAACAACGTGTTCATCAGCATTGCCGTAAGGGTAACGCGTCTATGGTATTCGTGAGCGAGGATTTCTCGGTGAAATCATTGCTCACTGAAATCACTTCACTCATAATAATGTAATACTTACGAAAAAGTGAAAACCTTTCAAATATCACATATAACAAAAAAAGTATAATTTTATTACTTTTACGTGCAGTCATTCTAAGACTTGTAAGGTGGTTTCCGTGAGAACAGGTTTTTCCTGTAAATTAATCATCACGAAAATCAGTCCTGCGGCAGTAACGGAAGTGTTGGCTGGTGGACAACATTTACAAGACTGCCTCTGTGTAGATGTTGATTTAAAGGAGACGTGATAATACATGCATCCGTTCACATTGTTTACTACAACACTTGGGCTTCCATTCATCACCACCTCGGGACTACCTCAAGGAACACAACAAACACAACACCACCGATGGGCAGCACGTGTTCAGTCCCCCCCCACCACCACCACCACCACCACCACCACCACCACCACCACCACCACTATTACAACACACCAACCTAAACACACGGAACGAGGAGTCAGGAAGCGAATGAAATACAAAACGATAGAAAAAATAAATCAAGTCCTAAACGCACTCCACACGACGCACTCCACACGACGCACGACCTGTTATAGCCTCACAGTGCCTCACTCAACGCCAAGTGTCACACGCAACCATGACATCACACCACCTGGCATACATCACGTCTAACACCACTAAACACACACACACACACACACACACACACACACGTACAGTAGCCACATAGAACCTCCCGTAGTTCCCTGTCTCTCCACACCACTACAGAAAAAGAGACACTGAAACCATGACTCACAGTTAATGAAAACAAACTGATGTGCAAAAAATAATAAAAAGATATATACAAAAAAAAGAGAGAAGAACATGGTCGAAGGAGCATCTTGCAGCATCCTGGAGCTGTTGACAGATACACTCACTCTCACTCCGGCTGTGACGCGAGGCCTATATATACACACACACACACACACACACACACACACACACACACACACACACACACACACACACACACACACACACACACACACACACACATAGAGAGAGTGAATGGACAGTCTACGAAAAAAGATGACAGAGAGAGAGAGAGAGAGAGAGAGAGAGAGAGAGAGAGAGAGAGAGAGAGAGAGAGAGAGAGAGAGAGAAAGAAAGAAAAAAGAGAGAGTATCCCTATTCTACATCTTTCCACCCCTGACTGAGATTGGTGACTGAGTGAGCTATGATGACAAGGCTTGATAAAGATAGAGATGCTGGATGCTGGATGCTGGCAGGGTCGTGGGGATGAACCAGTGCCCAACAGACCGGTGGGGGAGCTATACGGAAGGAGTAGTGAAGGTGACTATACTGGTAAGGGCTGGAAGGTAGGTTGTTGAGGGGTGAGGGGTGAGGGGTGAGGGGTGAGGGGAGAAGGAAGAGGGGAGAGGGATAAAAATCAGGTCAAGTAATCTTAGTAGGTGTGGCTTGTGATGTGGTTGTGTGTGTATGTGTGTGTGTGTGTATATGTGTGTGTGTGTGTGTGTGTGTGTGTGTGTGTGTGTGTGTGTGTGTGTGTGTGTGTGTGGTGAAACAAGGGTGTGGTTGGTACGCTTTAGTATAGTATAGAAAACTACATACTTCTGCCAGTCTGAGGTTGTAAGGGTAAAGCAAGGTGTGGCTGAGAGCATACACACACACACACACACACACACACACACACACACACACACACACACACACACACACACACACACACACACACAACAGGTGGAAAAACTAACCGGGTCGGACAAAACGTGGTTACTTTCTATCTCTGTAACTTTATCAACAAACCTTACTTTCTTTACCATGCTCTCTCTCTCTCTCTCTCTCTCTCTCTCTCTCTCTCTCTCTCTCTCTCTCTCTCTCTCTCTCTCTCTCTCTCTCTCTCTCTCTCTCTCACACACACCTGTATAATATCAACATTGAATTATATTGACATTTAAACTTTTGACCTAAAATTCTCTTGAATGAAAACGAAAGTGACAAAACACACACACACACACACACACACACACACACACACACACACACACACACACACACACACACACACACACACACACACACACACACACAATAATTTCTAAATCACTGCGGTAACCCACTTTTATAACCCTCACCGTAACGGAATATATTAACACTTTTATTAACATTTAATATGAATGCTAAATAACTTATGGGCGATCCGGTCTGATGTGAGCGAGAGAGAGAGAGAGAGAGAGAGAGAGAGAGAGAGAGAGAGAGAGAGAGAGAGAGAGAGAGAGAGAGAGAGAGAGAGAGAGAGAGAGAGAGACATTAGAGTAACAAAAACTGCCTTGCGTAGCTATCCGTGGGGGGGTCAATGTTATGTCTTGTATCGTAGTACCACCACCACCACTACCACCACCACCACCACCACCACCACCACCACCACCACCACCACGGCCTCAGAACAGACACGCGAACCAGTTTTCTCTGGAGGCAAGGCACCGCTACAAGCTAGTTAAATACCTGACTGGTGATAGATGAGACAAGACTGGACGAGACAGGAACAAGATAACGATGACGATGATGACGATGATGATAGCAATAGTTTTAATAATAATAATAATAATAATAATGATAATAATGATAATAATGATAATAATAATGTTACAGGAAATGTTTACAGTATCATCAGAGGAATTTATAAGCTATTAATGAGAGAGAGAGAGAGAGAGAGAGAGAGAGAGAGAGAGAGAGAGAGAGAGAGAGAGAGAGAGAGAGAGAGAGAGAGAGAGGAGGTTTCTGCTGATAATAATGACGTCACACTTTGTATTCCTTTGTAAATTGATGGATAGATAATAAGATTTTGGGATGGAGGGAGGCAAGGAGAGGAGAGGGAGGGACGGGAGGGGAGGGAGGGATTTTTTCAGGCTTCCTTGCTTCATTCTCTCCCTCCTTCACTCACTCTTTCACACACACACACACACACACACACACACACACACACACATGGCAGTACACCTCCACTTTTGGCCTTTCAGCTCTCCGTTACACAGCAATTAGTACAAAAACGCCAATTACTACTCTCTCTCTCTCTCTCTCTCTCTCTCTCTCTCTCTCTCTCTCTCTCTCTCTCTCTCTCTCTCTCTCTCTCTCTCTCTCTCTCTCTCGTCCTACTCCCCTTCCAGTTATCATATCCTCCCCACCAGCCTCTGCTTTGCCTCCCCACACACACTGATATTAGGGTACCTGCTATCACAATGGACAGCCTATCAGGGAAGACTATCTATGTGTGGCTCCCGTACAAGCAAGGCGGTGGTGGTGGTGGTGGTGGTGGTGGTGGTGGTGGTGGTGGTGGTGGTGGTGGTGGTGGTGGTGGTGGTGGCGGTGGTGGTGGTTATTGTCTGAGTGTAGTATTGTTATTGTAATGGTTATGGTTTTGACACACAGACACACACACACACACCACACACACACACACACACACACACATACACGGTCAGGTCCTTCCTCTCTTGTTATCAGTCTCCTAAGGACGTCTACACACAGTAAGTGGACCTGACCTTATCTATTTTGCCGGACAAGTCAACACGCTACAGGAAGCTTATATCTCCATGCATTAATTCCTCTTCCTACTCCTTCTCTTCTTTCTCTTACTCCTACTCTTTCTCTTTCTCCTCCTGCTCGTTCTCTTCCTCCTCCTCCTCCTCCTCCCTATTATTCATCTTCATTATCTTCATCCTCCACCACCACTATCTTAGTAAATAATATAATCAAATACATTCTTCACTACCTCATCCTCATCCTTATCCTCATCCTCCTTCTCTTATCATCATCTTTATCAGTTATCATCATTTTTCTTGTTCGTCCTTAAATTCCTTTACTTCCTCTACCTCCTCAGCGATGTCTCAATACAATGCCAGCTACTTAACATTTTACGAAACATCAACTCTAGATGACATTATATAGTTGTTATTACAGTTATCATCATCACTATCATCACTATCATTATTATCTACAGCCTCGGGGTTTTTCTATTTAGTGCGGAGTGATTCTCGTACTCTAAATAGTAGCACACAAAGCGTCCACCTCTTATCAGGCACACAATAGCGCTGCCTTGCACACGTTACTCCCCCCTTTGTCACAGAATTACATAACAGATCAAACCACTGGAAGCTCATACACAGGGCTGACCCGCCTCTAACGAAACCACGAAACCACGATAAAGAGATAAGGACCAGTCGGGGATGCGTTGAGATATGGTCGAGTTGGGATGCGTTGCGTGAGTTTAGGGGCGAGGTATGCTTTCCTCTATTGTGTGGATCATGCTCACTGGCGGGGAACTGAGGAAGACGTGTCTGTGGTGGGGTTCATGCTCCACCACCGGCGATCCGAGGCAAGGGGAGGGAAAGGGAGCTTCAGAACGTGACTCAGGTCAGCAAAAGCCTTAACACACGGCCGGCCTGTGTGCCCCGGAAGTCCCACAACGACAACCTGTGCCCCGGAACCCCACCCACCAACACGACACCTCACACCACCATCACCTGCAACACTCCGTCCTAACACAAATGTTGACCCAAGTGTTGATAGCGGGTCCCTCCTCTCCCCTCCCCTCCCCTCCGATGCAGCAGCTGGACGGGACGGCAAGCTTCACCACTAACACTCACGCACTAGTCCGATACTCACACGACACTTGTTACTCAAACTGTGTCTGTCCACTGTCACTTTTCATACACGTCACTTGGTTCCGGTCAATGCTTCCTGAGGGTGTGTGTGTGTGTGTGTTCACGCGGCACGGTTCATTCGCGTGGTTGGAGGTGTATTAGTATCCAGCCTCCGCGCCACCCGCCTCGCCTGGCCGGCACCCGCATTGACACTGGTTGGCACCGGAGGACTGACTAGGCTGCGTCGATTATTTACTATCACCGCAGATCAGATTGTTACTTCCAGTGACAGGAAGCTCCCTCCCTGTACACGTCGCTCCGCCCACACCACGCCAGCACGCCCCTACCTGCCCGCTGGTACTGTCTGTCACCCACGGAACGAACCATGGGAAGCAGGTATTGTCACACTGACTCGGAACACCAACAGACAACACGTTTTTGTGTCTCCCATGTGTGTGTGTGTGTGTGTGTGTGTGTGTGTGTGTGTGTGTGTGTGTGTGTGTGTGTGTGTGTGTGTGTGTGTGTGTGTGTGTGTGTGCCAACCGCGGCTTTGTATAGAGCAGTGGTATTAAATTGGCGGAACGTGGTCCAAATCGGGACAGCCAGGAGCCATTGTCCGGACCCCAGTACTTCTCTCTCGAAATTATATCATTATCTATAATTAAAAGTATGCCAGGACCGGACCTGTAGCACGTAGGAGACTGTGTTACTAGACCTTCACCAATAATAATCGAGTACTCTTACTATATACACACAACATAACATCAAGTCAAAACACAAACACTCCATCGGTCACAATTGTCACCATGCACATTCACCAATCGAGTACACACGCAAATGTATCCACCAAACTCCAATCAAACTACAAACTACAAACCGGTCCAAGTATCTGGTATAGGAAGTGACTACTGACTACTACCACATTACAGAGGCGTACATGCACACTCTTTACGACGCGTCACATGCAACCCACACCTCAACGACCACTGGGAATGTGTATTATAACGAGAAGTAAACACGGTGAGGCTCGTACATCTACAACGAATACTGAGAAACAGGAACTAAAATATGCATAATGTTGGTGCATCTTGAGAGCACATGATGGAGATAAGATGAGGCCTTCAGATAACGCCAATCACTGCCCTCCCCCCACCCACCTCGCCACAGGTACTCAAGCTACGTCGAGGAGGATCATCTCTGATTGTCATTGATTCGTTCAAGACTACAACAACACCTGGGACCTGCTGCTGCTGCTGCTGCTGTTGTTGTTGTTATTACTATTATCTTATTGCATTTATCATTATCATTATCGTAATTACCATCATTATCACTATTTTGAAACTCTCTCTCTCTCTCTCTCACACACACACACACACACACACACACACACACACACACACACACACACACACACACACACACACACACACACATACACACATCTTATACTTGACCTCTTACGTAGCTACTGAACTGTCACTACTACTACTACTACTACTACTACTACTACTACTACTACTACTACTACTACTACTACTACTACTACTACTACTACTACTCTATTACTACTACTACTACTACTATGATTGATGACTGCTACCACTACTGTCCTTTTCTCTCATGGTCAATGTTCTAGTTACGAAAGTGATATACGGTGAACATGGTTGACAAAAAATCCCAAGTGATCAGAAGGTAAACATTTTTATAATCTGTTGAGAGTGATAAGAGGCAAGTACTCGAGGACTGAGGCAAGGAGGACAGTTACGCTCTCACACAGCCATGACGCCCCTCACCACACCCCACCACACCCCAACTACACCCCTACCACCCCCCCACCACACCCCTAACCTAGCCATTCGTGCTACATACTCTGCACTGCATCTTACAAAAAAACAATGTATTAATTTCAAACTTTCCTTCCCGACTTTGCATTTGGTTGTCTGTCTGCTCTAACGGGGTGTGTGTGTGTGTGTGTGTGTGTGTGTGTGTGTGTGTGTGTGTGTGTGTGTGTGTGTGTGTGTGTGTGTGTGTCTGTGCTCCTTCCTCATGCACTTGATTACAGAGACAAGATGCTCACAACACTACATTGCACTGAGACAGACTAATTAATTTTGACCTAACACATACTGCCTTCACGTTAACTTAACCTAACCTAACCTAACCTAACCTAACCTAACACCAACACCAACACCAGTAACACCACCACTAACAACACCATCAACACCAACGACAATCAAAGGATATATTATGATGTTAGTCGTATATCCAAGACGGGGGGGGGGAGGGTGTCTAGCAGTCTTTATTAGGACGTAGACACACACGCACACATACACACACACACACACACACACACACACACACACACACACACACACACGCACGCACAAACACACCATTAACACCAATTAAGACGCTGCAATGTTTATATGATTAAGCCACACGCAAGATCATCTATAACTTCGCTTTACATCTTCTCTTACTAACAGGATATCCGTCTTTTAAAACATATAAAAACATTACTAAACCATCAAGCCCCACGTCCTTCACATAATAAAAAAGGGAACACAAGAAGAAACGTAAATGATAGCTAATTCTTGATCTTGTCTTATACTCCATCTGGCAGCATTCCAAGGGTTGAAATTTTTGTTGCATTGATTTTTTTTTTCTTTCATTTTTGTTGTATTCATTGCTGTTGTATTTAAGGAAGCACTGGTCACGGTGAAGCTGCATAGAATTGAGGGGAAGTTCGCTGTGTTATTATAAAAAAGTTTTATCTCAAGCTACCTTACGTCACCAGGACATGTGTGGTGATCATAAGGAGTGAGTTGGCGGTCCTTGATATCACAGCGTCCATGGTAATGCCTTAAGTCTGTTTTTTTTTTTTCTTCTTCTTCTTTCTAGGGAGATATGAATGAGTATTGTTATTGTGTCCCCATTACACTGCGTTCCCAAGGCTTTCCAATTCCTGCAGCATCCCTGGGAAACGTTAGTAGATTAATTTGAATTCAGTTGGATGGTGACAGCGTGGGTATACATAGTCCTGTTGTGTTTGGTGTAGTAACTTCTTCAACAAACACAGCATCTAGATCTTGATTGACATGTGCTTGTTGTACTTCATATAAAAATGTCTGTTATCTGTGAGTTGAGCTTCGGCATCAAAATGTGTATGATATCTTAAGGGTCCTCCAGCCACAGCCACAGCCACGCTCCTGCCCCAGTCTGGTGTCCAAGGCCATGACGACCGTGCCTGCCTGCCTGCCTGCCTGCATGGTGCTAAGCCTCATAACGCGACCTTCACCACACACACACACACACACACACACACACACACACACACACACACACACACCGCCACTCCTTATTAAACACCCTTCAGAAGCACCACTCTGCCCCCCACCCCGCCCTGCACCAACCCCTGCCCTACCACGGTGATGATGATGATGATGATGATGATGATTAATTAATATAACTCGCTTGTTCTTACTAAGACCATTAGTATTATCATCATCAGCATGACAAATAGCCTGATCCGCCACCACCGCCGCCGCCACCACCGCCGCCGTCACCGCCGCCGCCGTCATGAGCCACGTCAGGTTGGCTCGCCTTAACCCTGCCTCAAGGTCCCGCCTGGCGCCCTGCCTCATCACTCACTACTGTTGTGATCTCTAGTGTGTGTGTGTGTGTGTGTGTGTGTGTGTGTGTGTGTGTGTGTGTGTGTGTGTGTGTGTGTGTGTGTGTGTGTGTGTGTGTGTGTGTGTGTGTGTACGTGTGTGTGTGTGTGTCCCATCTCTCCGTTCCTAACATATTCATCAAAATTTTCACGATAACATCTCGACGTCTGACCACTGAGGATTAATTTCATTACAACATTTTTCTTTGTAGATATTATATAAAGCAAAACTTACTGTATGACAAAGACACACAACAACAAAACAACATTGTCAACCTGGAGGTCACACACACACACTAAAGATCAGAACTGTTACAAAACATGGTGGTGTTCATGAGGTCTCGGTTCAAACAGTGCCAGGAAGTCTATAAGTAGCACCGGAATGTTTCAACGACATCCAAAGTATACGATGCAAGGAATACTGCGTGAATTCCCTGCTTCACGATGACCACCGCGCATCATCAACACCCTGACAACCCTCGAGGCGTCCCATGGGATTTCCGCGGCCGTCCTTGAATAAGTCCATCGTTATAAATCAAGTACATAATAAAAAAAAAGACATAGTTATTCCGATCAATACAACCCGTCTTCCATATCCAGCCGAGGCGAGGCTAGCAGACGGTGGCAGGACCATTGCAGACACACGTGGCCTTGTTTGTTTATATGTAATGTGTGCGTGCTGCTCTGCCTCCTCCTCAGCGACACATGCCCACCCACCCACTCACCCACCAACCCACCCGTACACCGTTCCGCCTTCACGCCTCCTTTTAAGGGCATGTTATAAAAGGAACATTCATTACCAACATGTATATAGGCCTAATGACCATCACTACCAGACTAGACGTGGTGTACTGTGTCTGGGGTGAACTAATAGGACGGGAGAGTGTTACCAGCTCCACCTCCAGGCTAGCAGGGGTGGAGGCGTGCCCTGAGACAATGTGTGGCAGGGAGGGCGTGACGTGTGGTAGGCGGCCAGGATCACCTTGCCCTCGCCTCGCCCCTGGCCTTGTCAAGCTGAGTCTCACTGTCCCTTTACACGTGTATCTTCTATTTTATTCCGGATTACGTGTATTTGTAGCCGAGGATTTAGGTTTTTTTCAATTATTCTTTCCGTTCGTGTAGTGACTCTGCCTCAGCCGCTCAGTTTCCATGATTTATGTTAAGCCCTTCACAGTGCCTACGTGGTGTACTTATACCAAGCAAATGTAACGTAATGTACTGGTGTTGTGAAATGTTACTCTGCTCCCATGCCTCCCTCCCTCCCTCTCTCCTTCCCTCCTTACTACTACTATTACACGTGCGATGCCTCCTACCTTGTACACTCTGACTATAAAAAAAAAGATAATAATGATAACTATAATAAAGTATAAAAGATAATGATGATAACTGTGTTCATGCAAGCCTTAGTGTTCCATACAGTAATGTGATTATTAATTATATGGCTATGTAAACATGTTTCTATTGATACACACACACACACACACACACACATGATTATTATTTATGTATATCATTATCATCATTATTATTATTATTATTACCATTATTACAATCAAGAATATGCTGGGTAAGTTCGCAAAAAGAGAAAATATAAATCTATATAAAAATATCCAAGCTTCTTATACGTCCATTGTCCACGTGTTAGTTGACATTGTTGTGTATAAAGCTTTTTTTTATTTATTTATTTATTTATTTATTTATTTATTATATTTATTTATTTATTTATTTATTTATTTATTTTTTTTTTTTTTTAGCTTGCTCTCAGTATATATGTATTAAATTTGACTCATCCCTCCCCTTCTCTCCCTCTCTCCCTCCTACCCTCCCTTCCTTCCCCTCCCTCTCTCTCCCCTACTTGCTCCTCCACCAAACTATTTTTTTTTTCTTCTTCTTCAGGTAAATATTTCATAAGACAAAAAAAAATAAATAATAACTTTGAGACAACAGATTATTTTCGATATGGTGTATATATTATTTTTTTCTTTATTATTATTATTATTATTATTATTATTATTATTATTATTATTATCATTATTATCATTATTATCATTAACCTTATCACCTAATCAGCGTTTGTCTCAATAATGATGGTGAGATTACACACGAAAAAAAAAAAAACTCACAAAAAATATATATATATAAAAGAAACTCCTTTGATGTCGCTCCAATTATTTTATTTTTAGTTGGTAAGAATTTTCCGCAAGAGAGAGAGAGAGAGAGAGAGAGAGAGAGAGAGAGAGAGAGAGAGAGAGAGAGAGAGAGAGAGAGAGAGAGAGAGAGAGAGAGAGAGAGAGAGAGAGATGAAAGTGAGAATATGGTGATGTTTGCAGTGGCGCCCCCTGTATGGTGATGGTGAAAGTGTGTGTGTGTGGTGGTGGTGGTGGCGGTGGTGGTGGTGGTGGTGGTGGTGGTGGCGGTGGTGGTGGTGGTGGTAGTGGTGGTGGTGGTGGTAGCGAAAGTGAAAAGAGTAACAAGATGCAACAATAATAATAAAATGCCAGATCAAATAGTACTAGGAGGAGGAGGAGGAGGAACACATAGGAACACATAGGAAGAACAAACAACAACAGGCCTGCTGGCCCTTACGAGGCTGTTTGTGAGACTACACTATCTACTCTAGAGTGTAGGATACAGGATAGTAAGGGTGAAGGCTTCTCTCCCCAGCCATGGCTGGCAGGGAAAGGAAGGCCAACCAAGACCATACTGTCACTACCACTACTGCTACCACTACTTCCTGGCAAGCGATGTCAGGCCACTAGCGACGTCTTTTGAATCGACATTTCGTAAATTAGGTACATCAGGATGAACTTACTCAAAGTTTGCTACGTTAACGGATAGTATTTTAGTTGTGGATTGGCTTCTAAATATTTGTCAAGTCTATTTTTGAACGTAGTAATTGTTTTACTGTCGACGATATTGGCGGGCAGGGAGTTCCAAACGTTAACGATCCGATTGAAAAAGAAGTGCTTGGCTTCGTTTGATGTGAATCTTTTACCAGTAATCTTAAAAGAATGACGTCGTCTTGTTATATTTGATCGATCAAAAGTAATGTAATCTTCTACATTGATATTATCGAATCCTTTGATTATCTTGAACATTTCAATTAAATCCCCTCGCATCCTTCGTTTTTCTAGGCTGAATAAGTTTAGTTCTTTAAGTCTTTCTTCATAAGGTTTATTTTTCAGCCTTGGAATCATTTTTGTTATTCTTCGCTGGACTCTTTCCAGTTTGTCAATGTCCTTTCTGTAATATGGGGACCAAAACTGTACGCAATACTCAAGATGGGGTCGTACTAGTGAATTATGCAGTTTTAATATGACTTTTTCTGATTTATTTTCGAAAGTACGCCCAATAAAGCCGACCAATCTGTTAGCAGTTTTAACTACCTCTGAACAATGTTGACTGGGTTTTAAATCGTTTGATATTGTGATTCCCAGATCTTTTTCTTTGTTTACTGTAGAAAGTGATTTACCATTCATTGAGTACTGAACGTGATCATTATTTCTTCCGATGTGTAGTACCTTGCATTTTTCAACGTTAAATTTCATTTGCCATTTATTGGCCCAAGACGTTAGTCGATCTAGGTCTGATTGTAAGACTTCTCTGTCAATTGTCGTAGTTACTTTGCTGAGAATTTTCGTATCGTCAGCGAATTTCGATATTTTGCAAGTGATCCCATCATCTATGTCATTAACATATATCAAAAATAAGACAGGACCAAGCACTGAGCCTTGTGGTACGCCACTTTTAACGTTTAACCATTGAGAGGAGACACCGTTTAAGACTACTCTCTGCTTACGTTCAGAGAGCCAGTCCAGAAGCCAATTGTAAATGCTACCAGAGATACCATGAGTCATTAGTTTATTAAGCAATCGTTGATGAGGTACTTTATCAAAAGCCTTTTGAAAATCCAGATATATGACATCTACTGCTCTGCTTTCATCGTACGCGTCAAAAACATTGTGGAAGAAGTCTAATAAGTTAGTTAAGCATGAACGTTTATTACGAAAACCATGTTGTGATGGTTTTATTATATCGTTGTCTTCAAGGAATTTCACCACATTGTCACGAATGATTGTCTCCATTAATTTACATACAACTGATGTCAGACTGATTGGCCTATAATTTCCGGGTTGTGACTTGTCCCCCTTTTTGAAGATTGGTGTTACATTTGCACGTTTCCAATCTGATGGAACTTTACCATCTCTTAAGGATTTATTGAATAAGATTGTAAGCGGTTTACTGATCTGGTGCTTGACCTCTTTCAAGATTCTTGGGGAAATTTTATCTGGTCCAGGGGTTTTGTTTGTTTTCATCTTATTGATTTTTTGCAAAACGTCATTTTCTACTATGAGTATATCATTTAAGAAGTTTACGGTCCCTCTAATCTCAAGTGGCTGAAACGATGAACAATCCTCTTCTGTAAATACGGATGCAAAAAAGTTATTAAGGATTGTAGCCATTTCGTTTTCGTCATTTGTGTGATTTCCATGTCCTTTAGTAAGTGGACCGATATTGCAGGTAAGGGCTTTTTTACTCTTAACAAAACTATAAAATTCTTTAGGATTTGATTTACATGATTCCGCTATATATTCTTCCAGGTTTTTCTTGCTACGCTTTATCAATCTCTTAGTATCGCGACGAATTCTGTCAAACTCTACTTTATCATCTTGGCTTTTAGTTAATATGTACTTATTGTACGCATGTTTTTTGAGAGTGAGGCTGTTTTTTATCTCTTCGTTCCACCATTTTGGTTTGTTCTTCCTTGCTGAACGTCTGTATCGATACGGTACACATACGCTTATAACTTCATTCAGTTTTGTGGTAAAGGCCTCCCATGACTTATCAATATCTGACTCTGACAACAGTTCACTCCAGTCAGTGTCTTCTAGAATTGATCGCATTCTGATGAAATTCGCCCTTTGATAATTTGGTACCTTCTCCTTACTGTCTTTTACTTTTATTTCCTTAATTTTCAAATTGAACGTGATTATTCGATGGTCACTAGAACTGAAAACTGGGCCGACATTTACGTTACTGACTAAATCTTTACTTGTTGAAAGAATGAGATCAAGGGTATTTAAGTCTCGCGTCGGTTCGTGAACGTGTTGATGTAATTCGCTCTCTAATAAGTTCGTGTACAGGTCGTGTCCTGTATGAGATCGTAACGGATTTCCCCATCTCGTTACTGGCAAATTAAAATCACCCATAATAATTGTCTCGCATTGACTAATTGTTTCGGAGATTGATTCGAATAGTAAACGGTCAATTTCAGCGGTGCGCCCCGGTGGTCTGTAAATCAATCCGAGTATTTTTCTACTTGAGTTACTCTTTAATTCGATAAAAACTGTGTCAATACCGTTGATGGGTTCTGTTTTAATGGAGATCGGATGGAGCGAGCTGTGAATATATAGGATTACACAGGAGGAGGAGGAGGAGGAGGAGGAGGAGGAGGAGGAGGAGGAGGAGGAAGAGGAGAGGAAGGAGAAATGGCGTAGAGAGGAAGAACATGACAATCGTTTTTACCACACCATTTTACACGTTCTGAAGGAGGAGAAGAAGAAGAAGAAGAAGAAGAAGAAGAAGAAGAAGAAGAAGAAGAAGAAAAAGAAAAAGAGGAGGAGGAAAAGGACAATAACAACAAACATCAACAACAGCAACAAAAACACGAATAATAATAATGATAGTAGTAGTAGTAGTAGTAGTAGTAGTAGTAGTAGTAGTAGTAGTAGTAGTAGTAGTAGTAGTAGTAGTAGTAGTAGTAGCAGTAGTAGTAGCAGAAGTAATAGTAGTAGTAGCAGTAGTAGTAGTAGTAGTAGTAGTAGTAGCAGTAGTAGTAGCAGTAGTAGTAGCAGAAGTAATAGTAGTAGTAGTAGTAGTAGTAGTAGTAGTAGTAGTAGTAGTAGTAGTAGCAGTAGTAGTAGCAGAAGTAATAGTAGTAGTAGCAGTAGGGATCAAGAAGAATTTAGTCTCCCCTCCCCTTCTACACCTTGTCTCATAGTAACAATAATAATAATAATAATAATAATAATAATAATAATAATAATAATAATAATAATAATAATAAAACATATACGCACCACATTTAGGTCAACCAGGACAGACAGACAAACAGACAGACAATCAAGCTAAGAAAAGGAGGAGGAATAGAACACGGAAGAGAGAGAGAGAGAGAGAGAGAGAGAGAGAGAGAGAGAGAGAGAGAGAGAGAGAGAGAGAGAGAGAGAGAGAGAGAGAGAGAGAGAGAGAGAGAGAGAGAGAGAGAAAGAGTGAGTGGTGTTGGGGGTTTAAAGGAAAGGAAACCCAAAGGAAACCTCACAACGCCACCACCACCACCATGTTTGGAAGCACTGCCGCGGTGAGAGAGAGAGAGAGAGAGAGAGAGAGGAGAGAGAGAGAGAGGAGAGAGAGAGAGAGAGAGAGAGAGAGAGAGAGAGAGAGAGAAGAAGAAAAAAAAACTAGCATGTCAATACGTAATGATAAACTAAAAATTAAAATAGAATCAAGCGAAGAAAAGACGAAGAGGAGGAGGAGGAGGGAGAAAAACAAGAGGAGGAGGAGGAAGAGGAAGAAGAGGAGGAGGAATTGGGATGCAAACAAAACTGACAAGGCAACACAAACCGGTAATGACTTGACCTGGTTGGCGGGCGGGTAACGCAAGTACCACGGCTTCCAAGGCACGTACTCTTCCAAACCCGCGTTGTACATCATCTTCACCACCAGCGTTAGGCCGCCGCCTCGCCCGCTCCTCCCTCAACACGATGCTCCTAGGGCTTCACACACTCCACTACACACTCACAAGGGTCAATGGCTACGTGTCTGTGGGCGTGTTAGAAGGGGACGCATCTACAGTAGTACCCCAGGGTGTTGTTCCCGCCAGATTCCGTTTTCTTTGGTTGCTCGTGGAGTGTGGCGGGTGGTGGGTGTAGAGTTGAGTTTGATCCACGGTTGTTTAGGAGTTATCTGGGGAATGTTTGCCAGCCCGCCCCAGGTCAACAGTGGCAGAGGACGGTCAGTGCCATACTTTGAGTGCCACTGTGGTAATTCTAGGCGTGTGGCTCCAAGTTCGGGTTGGCGTGTCAGGTGTCCAGCCAGTCACGATCGGCCTTACACACTGGCAGCCCCGAGACTTCACGGCCAAGCCTCGCAGGAAGATCCAACACACAAACACGTATACACACACACACAAACACGTAGTTTTTTTTTCGCTTTGTTCGTTATGATGATGAACGTTCAGGTGTTTACTGTCAGTAGTTGCTTAACCCTTGAGCTCCCAGATGTCTATACCGCACTGCACTCACCTCTGCCGCGGAATATTCTCTTAACACACAAAAGTCTGGAGGGTAAATGTTCCAGCAGCGGTGAGCAGACGGTCCCCGGCCTGTCTCCTCCAAGGGCCGCCTGCAGGCCGCCCCCCAAACTGTCCTGGCAACTTCTCTCAGGGCAGAGAAAACTCACTTTCACTCTAGTAAGGGCAGCTACGCCATCCTCCATTGGCCAATGTCCCGCCCCTCGGCCTGGCCACGCCCACGTCCACTACTTTCAAGAGGTGGGTGGTCGTGTGCACCATGGCAAGGAGGTGTGAGGGGTAGAGTTCCGCCTGCCTCTTGTTGCTGAGTGCCACACTGGCCTTGCCGCGCTTCCTCGCACTCCACCCTCCCTTGCACCTGCTTATCGCTAATAGCCTTGCCGAGGGGACCTGAGTTCGTCTATTCTGAGGGAAATTCAGCGCACACCAAAACAAAAGCGTTTGCACTCAAACACAAACCTGCATGCACTTTTATGATAATTATGTCTTTAAGTGAACAGAACCAAGTGATCCGCCACACCTTTAAAACAAACAGTGTAAGTCAACTGTGTGGGCGGTGGTTGGTGTCCGCTCCTACCCGCGTGCCGCCTGAGCGAGGACTAAGCCGAGCGGGAACGTGACGGTGCCTAGGCCAGCTCCTGCCTTGCTCCTGCCCAGCCTCGACACACACAGGCGGCAGGTCACATCAAAGGGAGGATGCGGCGAGCAACGGGCGGGCGGCGGGGCGAAGGGAAGTCCCCAGAGCGAATGAACTCTACTCCGTTAGTTCACATCATCACCTGGACGACGTCAGCTGAGTGCCAGTCATTACGTGCACGCCAATGCCAAGTTGTCCACTGCAGTGCCAAACCTTACACGGCCACCACAAATAACAGGAGTGCCAGACAATATATAACAGGGCCAAATTGAATTATCCGGTGACACACTCTTTCTTAATGTGACATAATGAATACCAGGTGCATGGCGGGTCCGCGGCGGGATGATTATACAAACACGTAACACAAACTTGATCACTGCGATGCGGAGTTAATTAACCAAGCACAGCGCAGCACACACACACACACACACACACACACACACACACACACACACACACACACACACACACACACACACACACACACACACACACATTGATGAACAACCTGGAGGAAACAGATAGAAAAGACCTAATATTGACAAGAAAAGGAGAGGCTAGAAATTTGAGGAGACACAAGAAAATACTGCATAAAGGAATTTATTTGAAAGATACAAAAAAGTACAGTTTTCCCCAGAGAAGTATAGATACTTGGAATGGACTGAAGGAAGAGGTGATAATGGCAAAGAATGTACATCAACTGAAGGAAAAACTAGACAAATATAGATACGGAGACAGGACCATATGAGTGTAGCTCAGGCCCTGTATACTACAACTAGGTAAATACACACACACACACACACACACACACACACACACACACACACACACACACACACACACACACGGTGATCTGCATACAGTAAGGCGTGCCGCAGTAGTGAGGCAGGCAAGGTAAGGTAAGGCAGACACACACCGCTGTATCCTACCTGAATACGTAGCAACAGTACTGAAGATGGAGCTACACATGGCCGGTCGAGGTACTGGCAAACAACAAGGGGGACTGACGCAATATAAAAACAAAAATAGATAACAAAAGAGAATAAAGTAAGACAATGATATACGTGAGAGAGATATAAGCAACTAAACAAAGATGCAACACAGAGCAACACATTTTACACTTGGCAAGAAGAACCACCAACCACGCCCACGCCCACGCCCACGCCCACCCACCTGAGCACAGTAACGCACATCTGCACCTCGAGGCAAAGCAAAGCCAATGGGGCGTTAAACTGCAACATGCAACACTAACAGACTTAAATGTGTACGTTAGGTTAAGAAAAACACAGAAGAGAACGGAGGGAGGGACGGAGGGAGGGAGGGAGGGATGGGATAAAGGAAGAAGGTATAAAAGGAGAGAAAGAAGGAGATGGAGGGAACAAGAATGAAGGGTAAACTAAGCCTAGTAAAGGATGAGTAAGGCTTCAAGATCCTTTATGGTGATGGTGGTGGTGGTGGTGGTGGTGGTGGTGGTGGTGGTGGTGGTGGTGGTGGTGGTGGTGGTGGTGGTGGTGGTGGTGGTGACTACAACAAGCTATGAATAAGTGGTAGAGAAATGTGATGAATTAACTATACCAGTTCAGTGTGGTGGTGTGTGGTGGTGGTGATGGTGAGGAGGAGGCATGATGGTGTACAGTGATGATGGTGATGTAATGGTGGCGGCATGTAGTGGTGGTTGTGGTAGGCTGGTGTAGCAGAGTGGTGTAGCGTGGCCTGGTGTAACATACCTGGTCACTCTACACCATGCCAGACCTCGGAATTCACTCCTGTGGTCTGCGTCTCCTGGGTGTTGTGTCGTAAGCTGACCCACGCCCCCTCATCTCACCCCTACCGCATCCCCATCACCCCGCAACTCACCCCTACTGCCATGATTCACCCCATTCACCCCTAATATTGTCTCTTTTCCACCCATATCCCTTCTCTTCCTCCCTCGATACACCCCGTTCCCCTTACTTCCCTTCTCTTCCTCCTTCCATACATCCTGTTCCCCTTCCTTCCCTTCTCTTCCTTCCTCTATACACCTCGTTCCCCTCACTTCCCTTTTCTTCCCTTCCTTTATACACCCCGTTCCCCTCACTTCCCTTCCTCCATACACCCCGTTCCCCTCACTTCCTTCCCTCACAGCAACAAACTCATCCTCCGCCCTCCACTTCCCCTCTATCTGTCCCCTCACTCCCTCAATGTGAATTCTATTAATAATCATGATAGATCACTCACAGAGAATGTATTCCCTTCTTACCGTGTGTGTGTGTGTGTGTGTGTGTGTGTGTGTGTGTGTGTGTGTGTGTGTGTGTGTGTGTGTGTGTGTGTGTGTGTGTGTGTGTGTGTGTGTACCTTCGGGCGTTGATCTTCGTTCCTTATTCTCTCTTGTCTCTCACATTCACTAATACGCTCTCTCTCTCTCTCTCTCTCTCTCTCTCTCTCTCTCTCTCTCTCTCTCTCTCTCTCTCTCTCTCTCTCTCTCTCTCTCTCTCTCTCTCTCTCTCTCTCTCTCTCTCTCTCTCTCTTTCATTTTATTCCTACAGATCAATTTCACGATTCAAAAATAAACCGTCGTCTTTCTTTTTACTTAGATTTACCTCAAAGAATGACCTTCAGACAGTCTGGAGAACGCCCTCACCTGTCTATCTGTCTGTCTATCTGTCTGTCTGTCTGTCGGATTGAAGAGACTTATTGCATATGCACTCAAAAAAATCCTTCAGCACAAGTCTGCACGCTATTCCCTCCCTCGCTGACCCTCGTAAAATAATACTATACTAGAACCTTGGCGTGTGTCTGAACATTAGTTGCCTTTAGCGAGATTCTTTGCTGCGAGAGTTTCAAAAGAGAGATGAAGCTTCCTTTGATCTTACGTCTCTAACCTTTTGTCTTGGCTCGGGTGTTTCAAGCGAGGGTCCGCAACTTAAACAAAAGGGTTGGTTGGTTCAGTGTTAAGCGGGTTAGATGTGTGTGTGTGTGTGTGTGTGTGTGTGTGTGTGTGTGTGTGTGTGTGTGTGTGTGTGTGTGTGTGTGTGTGTGTGTGTGTGTGTGTGTGTGTGTGTGTGTTTGGGGGATCGAACCTGGTACATATATACACAAAGATTGCCAGTACAGTGTTATAACCATTTAGCATGAACATCACTAACACTGGACTGGGTATTTATTAAGTGAATGTACTGGATTCTTATGTATATACTGGTAATGCCTTTTGTTGTCTGTGGTAATTGGTAGTTTAGATATAATTGGTAGTTAGGAGAGTGAGGTGACTTGTCTGTTGTCTGGTGTGTGTTTTTTCTTATAACTACGTGATTGTTACTGTGTTGTGGTTCTCTAACTTTTTTCATTAACTTTTTTTCTTTGTCATTGGTTAGGTTTTGTTACAATGCTTTTTTTTTCAGAACGTCTTATAGCATCTTTCTCTTTCCTTCATCTCCTTCCTTTCTTAGTGTTCTATTCCCCTCTCTTCTCCCTGTTTCCTCCTCTTCCTACAATCACTCTTATTCTCTTCTCTTTCATTAGTTTATCTTCCTTTCCTCATGTCTTCCCCTTTCTCCTTTTTTTTTCTACAATATCATCATAAACACACTACTTACCTACACTCATTCTCTTCTCATCCTTGCTTTCTCTTCCTCCTCCTCCCCTTCCCTCACTCCTCTCCCCTCCCCATCACGTCTCAAACCCACTTCTTACATCATTCCCTTTCCCCTTCCTATCCCTCCCATCTCTTCCTATCCATCCCATTCCCTTTCCCCTTTCCTATCCCTTCCATTCCTTCCTTCCTTTGCTGGTCCCCATACCTAACCTGATCCATATTTTCCCACATTACTAACACCATACAGTTAATGGATGTATGTATGTGTGTATGTATGTATGTATGTATGTATGTATGTATGTATGTATGTATGTATGTATGTATAGGTAAAGGAGACATAATTAAGGATAGAGTTACACGTGTATATTCATTATTTTTAATTCGTTAATTTATCAAACTAGCTTTACTCTTTTACTCTCTTTCTTTCTTTCTCTCTCTATTTCTTTATATTCTGCTTTATCATTGCTTGCGTCATTGTTCTTATTCTTTATCCTATTAATTAACTACCTTGACCTTAATCTCTCTCTCTCTCTCTCTCTCTCTCTCTCTCTCTCTCTCTCTCTCTCTCTCTCTCTCTCTCTCTCTCTCTCTCTCTCTCTCTCTCCCTCTCTCTCTCACGTTGAGCTAACTAATGAGGGTTGGTTCCTCTACGAAGGGATGAATTAGAGAGAGGGAAGGACTGCGTTACATACATACATACATACATACATACATACATACATACATACATACATACATACATACATAGGGTAGGTTAGGGGCACCAAGCTACCTACAGGGCATGTTAATGTCTACTTATCATTGCACCTGTAGCTGTAGACTGTCTCTCTCTCTCTCTCTCTCTCTCTCTCTCTCTCTCTCTCTCTCTCTCTCTCTCTCTCTCTCTCTCTCTCTCTCTCTCTCTCTCTCTCTCTCTCTCTCTCTCTCTCTTTATCTATTTAGTTCATTATTTCAGTCTTTATTTCTTTCGTTTTCTTTTTTCTCTTTCTCTTTTTTTTTTCTCTCTCTCTCTTCACCTCAGACAAGAGAGAGAAAAAAAGAGAAAAAAAAGTGGTGTTGGGGGGGGGTGGAGGAAGAAAGTAAAGAAAGGGGAAAGTTTTACACCTGAGGAATTGAAGGAGGGGAAAGGGAAGAAGGAGGAGGAGGAGGAGGAGGAGGAGGGGGAAGCAGGTTGTGGAGGAAAGGAGAGATGAAGGAGGAGGAGGAAGATAAGGAATTGAGAGACAGGAACAAAGGGAGGAAATCAGCACATGGAGGACTGAAGGAAGGGAGAGAAGGAAGGAGAGAAGGAAGGAGAGAGAAGGAAGGGAAGGAAGGAAGAGGGAGAAGGAAGGGGAGAGAAGAAAGGAGAGAAGGAAGGGGAGAGAAGAAAGGAAGGGAGAGAAGGAAAGGGAGAATGTAGACAGGAGGTAGGAGAGTGGAGGAAGAGGAGGTAGCGGCAGGTCTTGAGGTACACCACAGGCTCTCAAGTTTCCTTCCTCCACCTGGCGGGAAGGGGAGATGTGGAGAGAGGGGAAAGAAAGAGGGAGGGAAGGAGGGAGGGAAGGAGGGAAGGAGGGAAGGGAGGCTGGGAGGCAAAGAGAAGAGATGAGTTTTTTTTCGATTCTTTCATTCATACTTACTTTTTTTCTTCTTCTCTCTCTCTCTCTCTCTCTCTCTCTCTCTCTCTCTCTCTCTCTCTCTCTCTCTCTCTCTCTCTCTCTCTCTCTCTCTCTCTCTCTCTCTCTCTCTCTCTCTCTCTCGGTGATGATGATGATGATTGAAGAAAGAAGTAATATATAAATGTAAAAAACAGAGGAGGAGGAGGAGGAGAGGAGGAGGAGGAGGAGGAGGAGGAGGAGGAGGAGGAGGAGAGGAGGAGGAGGAGGAGGAGGAGGAGGAAGATAATGACAATGATGGGTATTAACTCGTAAGAAAATAGAAGCTTAATTTTGGTGACATTGCAACAGACGTAAGCCGATTTTTTTTCCTCTCTCTCTCTCTCTCTCTCTCTCTCTCTCTCTCTCTCTCTCTCTCTCTCTCTCTCTCTCTCTCTCTCTCTCTCTCTCTCTCTC
The DNA here is from genome assembly GCA_029783475.1 of Metacarcinus magister. NCBI lineage: Eukaryota > Metazoa > Arthropoda > Malacostraca > Decapoda > Cancridae > Metacarcinus > Metacarcinus magister. The sequence goes on along the minus strand of JAPQNM010000013.1, from coordinate 1,700,592 downwards.
TCTCTCCTGACGCCCAATATCATATAACCCCTTCATCCTCCATCCCTCTCCTCCCCCCCTTCTCTCCCTTCTCATTCTCTATTCAGCCTATCAATTACGAGAGAGAGAGAAAGAGAGAGAGAGAGAGAGAGAGAGAGAGAGAGAGAGAGAGAGAGAGAGAGAGAGAGAGAGAGAGAGAGAGAGAGATTTGACGTGGGATCATTAGCTAATTAGTGTTTGCTTAAACTACTACGACAAACAATGATAACGACTATAACTACTACTAGAATAACAATACCACCACCACCACCACCATCACCACCACCACCACCACCACCACCACCACCACCACCACCATCACCCTCATCATCATCATCAGCAGCAGCAGAGATCGTTGACGAGAAACCAAGACGATATTTCATCCTTCAGCTCATTGTCGGGTCGTTGTACTATATACACACACACACACACACACACACACACACACACACACACACACACACACACGACAAAACCGAATCAGAGAGCGTGACAGCAATACAAGAAACTAAGGCTTACCACACTCACTTCTCTCTCTATGTGTAAGTAAGTAAGTAAGTAAGTAAGGAACAACAGTCACGGCCGTGCAGATAACAGTTTGGTTAAAGTTTTCATACAGGCTCAGACGTGGAGACAAACTAGAATGCACTAGTTATCACAGCACGTTCGTCCCCGCTATAAGGGAAAGGCCACTGCCACTGCTGCTGCTACTGCCCTACCATACTCACCCTTCCCTTACCAATGACAAACGCCTGCTACTGCCCTACCACACTCACCCTACCCTTACCACTGTCACTACTGCTGCTACTGCCCTACCATACTGAGCCTTCTCTTACCATAGACAAACGCCTGCTACTGCTACTGCCCTACCACACTCAGCCTTCTCTTACCACTCACAAACGCCTGCTACTGCTACTACCCTATCATACTCAACCTTCCCTTAGCGTATAGAAAGACTGCTGCAACGCTACATATGGGATACAAAAACTATAATTCACTGTCCACGTGTTCATTTATTCTCCAGGATGTTATTAGCGTTTAAACAGCCAAGGGA
>JAPQNM010000013.1:1627020-1687020 GCA_029783475.1 Metacarcinus magister | reverse complement strand
GTAGGAAGACGGGAAGGCAAGATTGGATAGTATTTGGGTTACCTTCGCCTTGTGTTTAAGATCTCCACGTGTAGGAAGACGGGAAGGCAAGATTGGATAGTATTTGGGTTACCTTCGCCTTGTGTTTAAGATCTCCACGTGTAGGAAGACGGGAAGGCAAGATTGGATAGTATTTGGGTTACCTTCGCCTTGTGTTTAAGATCTCCACGTGTAGGAAGGCGGGAAGGCAAAATTGGATAGTATGTGGGCTACTTTAAGCTTGTGTTCATAATCTCCACATGTAAGAGACTCTCATGTAGATCGGCACGAGATTATGATATTTTCTAACTCACTCGTCGCTCGCTCTTTTTATCTTTCTGTCTGAATCACACCTGCATGTAGTCAAGAGCGCCAGACATGAGGATTTAAATTACCTTGCAACATCCTCATCAACTGCAAGGTATAATTGCGGGTGCTTTAAAATATTCTGATCTACTTTAATTCCACAGGCTTTGCAGAGTATGGGTGGGTGGGGTATGGGTGGATGGAGTGAGGGCGGGTGGAGTAAGGGTAGTGTCAAGCATTGATTAAGTATATAGAAGCTATCTTTAGGACCGGGCTGGGTAAGTAGGTGTTAGGTATGTGAGTTTGTGTGAGATATTATAGTAGGGTAGGTAAATAGATGGATGGATGAATGAAAGGATAGATAGAACTAAAAGATGGATGGATAAATGAAATGGACAGACAAAACATATACAAACTGAGATCAATTAACTAGATCCGTAAGTTTTACAGGAATTCAAAGAGGTGATACAAAGAAACCAGTCCAATGCATTACCGTCACACACACACACACACACACACACACACACACACACACACACACACACACACACACACACACACACACACACACACACATACACACACACACACACACACACAGCACATATATATTCACTCATAACAATAATGGAAAAAAAAACTTTATAAAAACAGCGATAATTCTAAACCAATTTCCATTTCTACACAAACTTTTAACATAAGATAAAACTGCAATCCCCAACCACCCCCAACACCCTCCACGCTCAGCCAGCCAGCAGGGCGCCGCCAATACCACCACCACCACCGTGTTAGTGCCACTGTGCTCAGGTGTACAGTACTTACCTACCTACCTGCCTAGCACACACCTGACTCACACACCTGTACTGTATACATCATTAAGGCTCAATGCACGACACCTTAGAGGACTCGTGAAGTTTGTGTGACATTATTATTTGTATTTTTGTGTGTGTGTGTGTGTGTGTGTGAATTAATTAATATATGAATAAATAAATAGATAGATAAATAAATAAATAAATAAATAGATGAATAAATAAATAAATAAATAAATAGATGAATAAATAAAAATAAACAAATATATAAATAGATATATATATAAATAAGTAAATAGATAAATGTATACATAAATAAATCAATATATAAATAAAATGATAGATTAATGAATAAATAAGTAAACAAACAAATATATAAATAAATAAATATATATATAAACAAATAATGACATTAAGTAAAATTCTAGATCATTGTACATCAAACTTTTTTTTTCTCATTTATTAATATCTTTCTCTTTTCTACCCTCATAAGACTGGTGGTGGTGGTGGTGGTGGTGGTGGTGGTGGTGGTGGTGGTGGTGGTGGTGGTGGTGGTGGTGGTGGTGGTGGTGGTGGTTGTGAGTCTCTAGTGTCACCAGTCAAAGGTATGTATGTATTTTCAGTAGCGACACCTTATATACCCTGCCAGGAGGCTATATACACCTTCGCATGCATACACCTGCTTCCCTCCTGCATCTTGTTTACATTCACCTTGTCTAAGAGAACGGTGACGCATCCAGCCTCTCATCTGTCATCCTGTTTGTTTGCTTTTAAGAGGCATTATTTTACGAGTTTATTGTGGAAAGGAAGATGATAAAGTTAGTATAATCTTGATGTTTATAATTATTTTTTGTTTTTTTATTGAATCATTGTTAACTTCTTTTGTTTGCTAACGAGCTTGGTGACTCTAACACTTTATATTCTGATTTATTTCCATTCATTATCATCAAAAAAATATATGAAAAGCGGCAAAGATCACTGTCAAATCACGTATCATTTTCTATATCAATCCATATTCTTCCCTAATGTATTTCCTATATATTCCTACACTTAGAATACAATCATACAACCTCATACACTTTCCAGTATTCTTAAAGTCACATACAATAATTCTACAGTCAGGAATGTAAGAACCGTCAAGGCTGATACAATATTTACCACCTTCCTATACAGCTTGATGCAGAAAATACTTGTAGGGTTCAATGTCTGACTGTTTACAACCTATCTATATACAACGTCTACTTTGGTAACGCGATACAACTCACTCCAATATATACGTGACACATGATTGGTATGACATTTGGCGTTACATTGACAAGTATAGATGAGTGTGTATGTATGTGTGTGTGTGTGTGTGTGTGTGTGTGTGTGTGTGTGGTACTTCACGTCTCCAGTCTTTTTCGTCTCCCGTCTCTCTCTCTCTCTCTCTCTCTCTCTCTCTCTCTCTCTCTCTCTCTCTCTCTCTCTCTCTCTCTCCTTCACATGCTCGCCACAATTAATCTCTTTCTGGCACACTTGAGGCAAAAATCACCAAGAGAAATGTTGAGTACCATTAAAAACAGTGTGCTCATCCTCCTCTTTGGCCTGAGTGTTCAATGCAGGGCAGGATTTTCACACATCACGGTTATAAATCTACCTTATCCAGTACCTAGTTGTCAGTTACGTAGTTAAAGAGAATGAAAAAGCCACAATGATAAGCTGCATGTTGTCTGTTCAGCCTCAAATTGGGATCTGAATGTATAGTTATAGATTCAAACACCAATTCCTGCCTCATGAAGGTGATACAAAACGAAACAACAATTATAACGTGTCATTTAGCTACCCCGTTGAAGATGATGAAGACAGTAGGACTCAACTAACTAACTAACGAATCATTTAGTTATCCCGTTGTGGTGGTGGTGGTAAAGTTTCACAAGCTGGTGTCCCTTCCCTTCTCTTTTGGGGTGTTATTAGTATGCCTTCACGACACTCCCGACGCATGTATGAAAACTACAAACTGGTCAGCCTTTCCACCTTCTTTCTTTCCTTAAGGCCTTCTTAGAGTGTAGGCAGACCTTGGCCTGCCTACACCGGTGCATATTGAATACTGTGTACACTACTGGAAAACGTGCGCATACAGATTAACGCCAATGTATGTACGTGTATGTGTATGTGTGTATGTGTTTGTGTGTGTTTTTTAATTGTCTTTCCGTACTCGTCGTCGTCCCGGACCTTCACAAAGGTGAGCGACAGTACTAAGAGGATTGTCGTGTGTGTACTAAGAGGTGTGTGTGTGTGTGTGTGTGTGTGTGTGTGTGTGTGTGTGTGTGTGTGTGTGTGTGTGTGTGTGTGTGTGTGTGTGTGTGTTAGGGTGAGTAGGGCTCTGATCTGCTCTAGTTAACACAAGGAAACACCTCACACGCATAGTGATGATATTTCCTTTTCAGGCGAACTTAAGGCTACAGCTAGATTATACTGGATCGACCCGCCTCCCCACTCTTGATTTATAGGCAGTACATTCATCTCTATGTATGCATGTATGTATGTATGTATGTATGTATGTATGTATGTATGTATGTGTGTGTGTATGTATGTGATGTGAAACGTATGAGCAACACATACCATTTGCATGAAACAAAGAATGAATATATTTGTTGAATGTTAAATAGAGTGATAGCCTTTTATAGAGGTCATAATAGGCGTGTCGTGTATAAGATATTTACTCTTATACTGTTGTACCTCCTTGTTTTTTTTATGTAGGATTGAGTTATGCTACCCAGTCTCCTATTACCACTCTCACATCCTCGTTTTTTACTAGTATATTTCAGTACACATAATTCCCCCTCTCTCGTCGCTGTTTCCATGACAAAAATAAAACTCCTTTCTTTCCTCTGGTGTTGAAGAGTCTCGATCGTGACCTTGTAACCTGGTGGTGGCAAGTGTTGTGTTATGAACTGTTTCCATCTCCTCAAGTGTTGTGTTTCCTGCTCTAAGTGATGTCAGACTCAATGGTAAGCAATGTTTAGTCGTGCCAGCCTCTCGCCATTGGATTTTTTGTATTTATTTAAACAAAGAATAGGTTATGTTTGTATAAAGGTAACTTATCTGTAGCTAAGGATGACCTCTATCTATTCCTGAAGCAACCTATTAAAGCTACTACACCTTATAAATATATATATACAGGTAATGTGTCTAATGTGTTATTGTTACATAAGAACATAAGAATATAAGGAAGCTACAAAAGGTCCACAAAGACTGTATTATCCTCGTATCCGTAGGCTGGATAGTGTTTAAGTTTGCTATGTCCTTTGCAAGGTGAGGCGACCAAAATTGCACTGCATACTCAAGGTGGGGTCTGACTAAGGTGATGTATAGGAGGTAAAATTATACTTGCATTCTTAAAAGAAAAACTTACATTTTATCAACTTTACCAACGGCTTCTTTGCAGTTGACAGAATTTCATATTCGACGAAAATATAGTATGACAGAGAGAGAGAGAGAGAGAGAGAGAGAGAGAGAGAGAGAGAGAGAGAGAGAGAGAGAGAGAGAGAGAGAGAGAGAGAGAGAGAGAGAGAGAGAGAGAGAGAGAGAGAGAGAGTGAAACATAAATAGAAAAACACACAAATCTCTGAAGGAAAGAATATTAAACTGTGTGAGCTCGTGAATGAGGAAGGAAAGAAGCGGGTATGTGAGAGAAGGAATAGGGAAGGAAGGAAGGAAGGAAAGAGGGAGGAAAGAAGGAGGGAGGGAGGAAGGAAGGAAGGAAGGAAGGAGAGAAGGTGTGAGGGAGAAAGTTTGAAAGTTTATGACGCTGTTTGAAATACCGTGGTTTGGAATTTCCTTTTAAGCGATTAAGTAGCAAATATTGGAGTGTGGCCAGCACCATCATTAGGCCCTTACACCGCTCCCTGCTCACTACTACTACTACTACTACTACTACTACTTGGGTACGTGTGGTATTGACATGGGTAGTTGTGAATACTATAGTGGAGGCGTACACGTGAGAGTGGTTGAGGTGGTGGTGTTGGAGGGGGACTAGTGATGGTGTTGTGGTGGTGGTGGTGTTGGCGTGGTGGTGTAGTACTCACGCCAGGGGAGGAAGACCCAATACCCTGACGCTTCCACTTGTTTCATTGGGGCCTGTGACTTCAATTTTGACTTGGGGTGTTGGTGTGGGTGCAGGCGTGGGGTCACCCGAAGAGCGGCGAGATGCGGGGGTGGAGGGGCGTGAGTGGCCTGGGGGAGTGGGGGTGTTGGTGGGGGAGGTCATGGGGGAGGGATAGTGTGAGGGGACGTAAGGGTCACAGGAGAGGGTCATTGGTTCTGGTGGTGGTTGGTTGTGGTGGTGGTGGTGGTGTTGTTGTTGTTGGTGTTGGAGGTGGTGGGGGTGGTGATGGGGGAGATGTTGTTGTTGGTGGCTTTGAAGCATTGGTTGTGGTTGTGGTTGTTGTTGTTGTTGTTGTTGTTGTTGTTGTAGTTGCTGCTGTTGTTGTTGTAGTTGCTGTTGTTGTTGTTGTTGTTGTTGTTGTTGTTGTAGTTGTTGTTGTTGTTGATAGTGGTGGTGTTGGTGTTGGTTGTGTTCATCTAGCTGCTGAATGTCGGGGTAGTGTTGTGTGTGGTAGTGTTGTTGTTGTTGTTGTTGTTGTTGTTGTTGTTGTTGTTGTTGTTGTTGTGGTGGTGGTGGTTGGTGTTGGAAGTGGTTATGGTAGGGGAGGTCTTGGCTACGAGAAGGGTAGTCCGGGGGTCCAGGTGCCCCCGGGGGGAAGGGGGCTGTCATAGTCTTCATTCGACTGATCACTTCGTCGAACTCGTCCAGTTGACGGCGAGTGTTCTGGTCCAGCGTGGGAGGCATGCGAGAGTCCCCGCTGGACCATGAATGGGATTGGGCAGGGCCCGTAGGCGTGCCCGAACCACTGGTGGGTGCCCCGGGGCAGGAACGGGGCAGGATGGGGTCTGGGATCACCTCCAGCTGATCAAACAGCTGGACGTGGTTGTGTGCCGGGCCAGCCAGCCTCACATCGGCGGGGCTCCGCTGCATTACCTGCTGCCCCGCCTGCACGGCACCCTTCGCCCACACCACGCCATCCTGCCCGCCGCGGGGCCCGAGGCTCACGTCAGGCCACACGTCGCGCGGCACACGTCACAACGAGGCAAGCGGTGGTCACAGCACCGGGTGGTGGTCACAGCACGGAGCGGTGGTCACAGCACCACGCCCAGAATCACGAGCACAACACTGAACTACAACTAGCCCTGCGCAGGGCTGGCGAGTCACCGAGGCGGAGGAGGACAAGTGGCTACGGCAAGACGCCCAGGACACACTGGCATGACCTTGATGCCCTGGCACCGGCGCCCCGCCCTGCCCGCCCCTCCCCGCCCACCCTTGCACTGCCATCGTGCCAAGCAGCGATATTTTTACTGGGCCTCAACCTCGATGATTGGCTGGTGCGCAGGTGGACGACCACCTGCCTGCCCATACCCCCCACACCCCAACCCACACACTGCCCACTGCATGGGTCACCACCAACGGGTCATGCTCCTGCCCACTGGTGCAACTGTGTCACCAACCGACCTTCAGTCTCAGGTGTGAAAATATGGTGAGTTTATTTTCTTTAGTCCCTTCTGATACGTTTTCTATACTGACACAACACTAGACAGAAAACGTTACATTAGTGCTATAACTCTAATGTTTAGCAGATTAAATGTCGCTTGTTGATGTTGTTACCATGTTGCTATAACTATAACTATTATTACCATTATAAATAACATGTTATCATTACAACACAGTATACAACATTACGCTTTAAAGAATAAACATCAGATAATGAGTTACGTTAGTGTCCTGCAGCCTGGTAGTGAGGGAAGCACGATAAGAAGGAAATCATATTCCTGCAGACCGTCACGACCTTGTGTAAAGATATCGATGTGGACTGTGAAAACCTAGTATGTGCGTGTGTGTGTCAAGCCACGGTGCTGGTGCTGTGGACGGGAGAAGGGAGGGGAGGGGGAGGCGCACTGCTACTCATGTAAGTCTTTTGTTTTTATGTGTGAGTAGTGCGCACAGTCAAGGGAATAACAATAATAATCATAAAAAATATAAATAATAGTAATAATAATAATAATAGAGGAATCCACTGCAGAACTAAAGCTGCCCGTCTATACCAGGCAAACCCAGCAAACCTTAGTTCATCCCACCAGGCGAGTGTGCAAACAAACAATTACAATACAGGTGATCAGATGTATTGACACCTTACTCATTAGCACAGGTATTATTATTGTTACTAAGGTGTATTACAGATAATCTACCAGCTTTCTCGCTTCTGAATCACGCTGGAAGAGTATTTTTTCATCTAGTCAATCCGCGGCTGATTAAATTAACTATTTGTAACACCATATCCTATCACCTCCCCACCCACCCCACACACACAACTAGATATATAAAAATAACTCATTAACTGTCACTCCTGTAAAAACAAACAGCAGGAGTGGTCTAATAAGGGTGCGGTCCACTTAATTCATTCTAGAGGTGTCTTCATACTCTCGTCGCAATCACTTAAATGTTCACAAAATAGAATGTAGGAAAGTTTGATCTAAAAGTATAAATGTGAAATAAAGTCCTTTGATAAATTATGGGGTTTTATCAACTAAACCTCTTCAAAGCACTATATCAAGGACAGATGGAAAGGACAATCTGAACACTGAGCACTTTTTTCCTGCTTCGCCCACTGCCTCATCACATCAATTCAAACACAAATTCACTTTAATATCAACATATTTTCTTATTCTCCCTCAATTGTCATCCTTCACATACTACACCAACTGCCTCATCCCCCACATCCGCGAGTTGCATGCAGCTGTAGTCATCTTATTAACGGTGCTTATCTCATTCTATACAGCGCCTAACACTTTAAGTATCAATAGTGACATGACATACAATGAGGGCTATGTTTGCAGCCGGCCACACACTGTCACGTCTGTTTCATCAGGTAATAACTACTTGAGGTATCACTGAGCATCACCATCAGTTATTTTGCCCGTTCTACTTGTTCTTGAGGAGTGAGTCGCCGCGATGGCTGCTAGACAAGGTTGTGAGGCTAAATTACACAATGTCTGGTTATATCAAGGGACTCTGGTGTAAGTATATGTCATTCCACTTACACAGCTGGTCTAGGTAGGTGAGTACCGGTAATGTGCAGTGTTATAGTAGTAGTCATTATGTAACACACGTCGCCTCCACAACCTTGGCGTCACTCCCCTGGTCAGCTTGGTTCTGCCGGCCTTCACTTAACGTTCGTCCTCCTGTTTGCTGACGTGGCGTGGCATGGTAAGCACCCTTCACGCATTCTAATCATTGTTTACACTACATAACGGGAAATTAAGCTTAATGAAATATATTGATGTACTACCTCGGTATAAACCCATCGCATAAACAGACCAAGTAACAACGATGAAATTGAATGTGTAATATTATGTAACCTTGAAATCGCGAAGGCTCTCAGACACATGGCAACGTACTGATAAACGAGTTTTTTTTGTTTTTTGCGATCATTATATAAACGGTGAATGAGTATGTGTTAAATCCTTTGCTTAAGATAAGACAGAAAAAGAAAGAAAAGAAAGAGAAAGAGAAAGAGAGAGAGAGAGAGAGAGAGAGAGAGAGAGAGAGAGAGAGAGAGAGAGAGAGAATCATTCAAGTATATATAATGTTGGTATGCCTCCCAGCTTCAGATCATCCCAGTTTCACCCCCCCCCCACCCCAGTTATCTTGCTGCCCTACCACCCAACTCCCCCAGTAATCTTGCATCACCCAAATTCCACACCTCTGTACCCAAACCATCCTGCCACACCCACCCATCCACCCACCACCTACTCCACAACATCTCCTCCTCCACCCATTCCACTCCCCACCGTGCCTCGCTAAAATTGAAGAAGCAATGCGTCTGTCACCGAGGAACGATATATATTACTATTATACTACTCCTTCAAACTGGATGATGGATGCTAATATAGATGACTGTCTGTAGTTAAGTGAATATTACCGCGAATTTAATAGAAAGACTGGATGTTGGATGCTAAGATGGATGACAGCCTGTAAATAGTTAGGTTAGGTTAGGTAAACAGATTAATATTACTGTGAACTTAATAAAGAGAAAGAAACATATATTTTTAACCAATAATAAAGATTCCTAAGACGCCACAGTGTTTAATAATTCAAGTCCTTTCCTCCCTCACACCAAGTTAGTTAAAGTTGTTGATTAATGGCATTATTGTTATCATTATTTTCTTTCCTTTTCATTGTATTGTTGCTCCTCCTCCTCCTCTTCCTCTTCCTCCTCCTCCCTCTCCCTCCCACGGCCCAGCACACACCGTTGATCTGCCGTGCCGCCTCCCACCAGCCCAGACCAGACCAGACAAGCACTCCCGCCCTTAACTAATAGGCTATAAAGATAAGACTCAGTCCACACGCCATTAGATGCTTGGAAGTGATATTTTGAATGATTTTCTTGCATCCCCTTTTTCTTGTTTTCTTGCAATGATTTTTAATGATCCACTTATATAATCGACTGTCTATATATAGCCTTTATTTGATGCGTTTGTTTTTCATCTATTTATTTAGTTATGTGGAGTAGAATTAAAGTAAGAGAGAGAGAGAGAGAGAGAGAGAGAGAGAGAGAGAGAGAGAGAGAGAGAGAGAGAGAGAGAGAGAGAGAGAGAGAGAGAGAGAGAGGACAAACTAATAACAACTAGTATAGCCTACTCGTACAGTACATCCCGGGGTGGGGGGTGGGGGAAGAAACACAAAACGGACCCCACCACTACCACCACCAATAACAATAACAATAACAACAACAACAACAACAACAATAACAACAACAACAGCCTCGTACACCCGTGATGCCGAGACGTGACACATACTTGTTTATAAACATGCCTCACATGATGATGATGATGACAATGAGATGGTAATGATTATAATAAAAATAGTGATGACAATGATGATGATAACAATAATGATAATGATAATGATTAAAATGAACAACAAAGTACCAGTGTAATACATAATAATAGCAACAACAATAATAATAATAATAATAATAATAATAATAATAATATATCTTACATAACCATTTCCTGTTACACACACAGTAGGAAAGAAAGTAGTAGTAGTAGTAGTAGTAGTAGTAGTAGTAGTAGTAGTAGTAGTAGTAGTAGTAGTAGTAGTAGTAGTAGTAGAAGCAGAGGAGGAAAAAAAATAAGTAAAAGAAAAAGAAGAACAAGAAGAAGAAGGAAAAGAAAAAGAAGAAAAAAAGAAGAAACAAAATTTAACAAAAAAAAACACAATAAAAAAAAACTACATTAATATACAATAACTCCATTTCTTTCCTAGTATCCTCCTATCACCTTACATTTACATAGTACAGCCCCGGGACTATATGTTTTATTATACCTAAATATTTGTGTTATCGCTTTCTCCTCCCCGCATTTTTCACCCTAGCCACTTCAAAACCCTTTAATCTGCCTTATCTAGTCACTACGCCCGTTGTCTCAATCACTCACTCACTCACTTCCACTCGTGTTTTTCATCACTCCGGCAAACCACTTCACTTCATGTCAATATCTGTTCTTAAGTTTATAATTTCTAACACGTGTACACTCACCTTTTTTCTTCTTTTTTTTAACTCACTCACTCACTTACTTACACATATTTACTTGCTCACTCCTTTACTTACACACTCATAACAATTATTTCATTTATTACAGTTTTGCCTCCACACAGATAGGCCTACATATCTATCTATCTATCTATCTATTTATCTAACCTATATAATATCTCCTTACAAACCTTATATATACGAGGCCTAAGCTCACTATTTCACACAAAGGCTTACATTACCTCTGCATACCTCTGATCCTAACCTAACGTAACCCAACCTAACCTAACCTAACCTAACCTAATTTCCACTCCTAGGAAAATTTTTAAAAAGTACTATATTTGAATGAAAAACAAACACTCAGCATCTTTTCATAACACAAAGAAGTAATTTCTAGTTAAATATACATGAAAAGATAATCATTTCATAGCCTAGTAACGAGTATGAGTGAACATTTCTATAGAGACTACCATGCCTGGGGAGAAGTATAAGGTTACTACTGTGGGGGGAGGGGAGGACGGGGGGGAGGGGTAGCGAGTCACGTGTCATTAGGGTCATGTATCATTAGGGTCACGTATCCTATGTCTACCCAGGGGTCAATGGCAGGTGCGTAGGTCTAGTTGTGACCAGTTTGTGTGATTACAGTACAGTAGTCTTGGTCGTGATGCTACTACTGCTCCTCCTCTTTACTTTATTGTCATGAATGTTCAGGGTGTTAGGGGTTACTAGGTAGAAACATTGGTGTGTGTGTGTGTGTGTGTGTGTGTGTGTGTGTGTGTGTGTGTGTGTGTGTGTGTGTGTGTGTGTGTGTGTGTGTGTGTGTGTGTGTGTGTGTGTGTGTGTGTAACATGAGCACATAGGGTTGAAGTTATGATGAGTTACTACGAATCAAGGCAATGTGTAATTATATACGTTGTTTTTTTTCCTCCTATCTTTCAAGTTCCACGAAATAACACACACACACACACACACACACACACACACACCATCACTTAAATTGTTAAGGACCGTCACGCGAGCTCCTTTTTTTCATTAATATATTACCAGCAACACCAACGTGGCATAACATCATATAAATAATGTACGTACAGACATACAAGTGTAGTTTTAGTATGCACTGGGTGGCCGGACGAGACCTCTATGCATGGCAGTCTTCCAGTGAGATACAGAAGGCATATTATTTTCCATATAACATTTAGTTGACAAAATATATATATCAGCACATATCATAAAGCATATTAGATTATCTTTAAAAATATATCATGCGTCCAGATATCAAATAATGCAATATTAACATCACGATTATACACTGCACTGAAAATATCTTTAATAAAATGGAGTACAAAGAAAGGGTGCCCTAAATGCCTTGTCTTGGCTACCCTCTCTTAATGGGGATATAAGATAAATATATAAAATGATAGATAGATAGATAGATAGATAGATATAAAAAAATGAGGGTCTTCTTTGCCGTATCATCCCGGGGACATAGAACACAGTGGCTTCCTGTCACCAAACATTTAACTCAAAATCAGCGCATTTATACTTTATCTTCAAGTGTAGCGTGTAACCTAACCTTGAAGCAGTTTGACGAGCAACGGAGCAAGTCATTCTCCCACTACCACTAAAAAGAACCGGTCGTACACTATGTAAATACCATGAGTACGACGCCTGCCTTGGGTCGTGCTTGCGCCGTGCGGTACGACTCTTATTACAGTTGACATATTTTAGTTTCCTGTACGACTCAAGTATCCGCTTAGATACAGCGGTGTGTGTGTGTGTGTGTGTGTGTGTGTGTGTGTGTCCATTTAATTAGTTGGATCCACAGAAATCTTTATGACGTCAACTACAATCCTAGTCTTAAGAGCAAGCCTCCTCCACCTCCGCCTCCACCCTCCCTCAAGCCGCCTTCACCTCCACCTCCACTCTCCCTTAAGCCTCGTGCAAGGTTAACCAAGGCAGCGATGGTGTTCTTCCCAACACTAGGAAACAAACGTAAGCCTTATCAGGAGGTAGAATGGTGATGTCAGAACCTACCGCGACCCTTCACTGGTCCAGGATGTGGTGCCTGTGTGTGTGTGTGTGTGTGTGTGTGTGGGCCTTCCCTAACACCCCACCCACCCTCCCTCCCTGCCCACACATTACCCTTCATCAACACGTTTCTCACCAAATCTCACTCTAGCTCACGCTCATAAACTACAATTGGGAACTGAGCAAAAAAAAAGAAGAAAACACATCACAATGCTGACGTAACAAAATATTTATAGCGAGGAATTTCCTGTGGGAGAAGCACCGCCCGCCGCCTACCGTGTTGCGGGATATGATTCCACCCAAGGATTATATACAGTATATAATCCTTAGTGACACCGAAGGGACCTGTACTTCTTCATATATTGCTTATTTATTTATTTTATTAATTTGCTAATCTACTTACTATAATGTCCACGTGTGTCACTCTACTAAAAAAAAACGGCGCTAATGTGCAATGTGAGTTACAATATACAAAGACACGAACGGCCTTGTGCATGTACCTACACGTCCCACTTTCTATAATAAATGTTGAGTGCTGACAAACTTCCGCACGAACACTGCTTGCTGGGAACTCCCCCTCCCCTTTCCCCCCTCTCTTATCCTGACACCCTTACCCAGCCTCACGCACCACCAGCCTCCAGTCATTCCGCTGTACACACAACAGAAGACCTGCGAACTAAACTTGCAAATAATAACATACAACACACTCTGAATAATTGTAGTAGTAGTAGTAGTAGTAGTAGTAGTAGTAGTAGTAGTAGTAGTAGTAGTAGTAGAAGTAGAAGTAGAAGTAGTAGTGTTGAAGCCACCAAACCAAGCCTGTTCGATATTAGACTTAACAGCCCAGTCAATTAGTGTGACCTCAACCTAATTGAAATCTTGAGGGACGAGATCCTCTACACTGTACCCTAATTATGACACCCAGAATCACTCCCGCCCTCTTTGTCCCTCTTGAGTCGTAATAACTTAGAACGTAGCATAGCCGTGCCGTGCGAGGTGGTGGTGGTTGCTGGGCAGACTCAACTCAGAGTCTGGACAAAGAAATGTTGACAGATGCTGACTTCACGTGGGTGGGTTTTCCGTTCTCATACCCAAAACGTTTCTCAGCTGCCTGACAACACACTATTAGGAAGCTCACTTTAGGCTGCCTGATAACAGAGAGAGAGAGAGAGAGAGAGAGAGAGAGAGAGAGAGAGAGAGAGAGAGAGAGAGAGAGAGAGAGAGAGAGAGAGAGAGAGAGAGAGAGAGAGAAAGCCATTGTTTGTTTGAAATATCGATAAACCATTGATGTTGGTTTACCTTTGACACCAAATGACCTTTCCCAACAATCGTAGGAAAAGGTAAGGATGATAATGATAATGATAATGATAATGATAATAATAATAATAATAATAATAATAATAATAATAATAATAATAAAAATAAAAATAATAATAATAATAATAATTTCATTTCGCCATCACCATTATCAATTACGAAATTTCACATCCATAGCTTAATGTTAACGTCTTGAGGCTCATCTAAATTCATGAACTTCTACCTACAGTTGTGTGCCTTTTAGCAGCAATATAACAGGGCAGAACTTTACTTCCCAGGCAGGAATGAATCATAGTAAGATTTAGGGGGCGGGCCGGCCTTCCTCTCACATCTGGCTGGCTTGTAGAGGCAATGTTATGGGATGACATATATACTGAGTGGGTGGGAGGGTTAGGTAGGTGGGTGGGTGGGTGGGTGGGTGGGTGGGTGGGTGGGTGCTGGGCGGTATGCATAACTAAACTAATTAATAAAAAATCATCCTATTCAAAAGACGATGATGATGTAAGTAATAACAATGATGATAAAAAGGGGTTATAGATCCATGACAGATAATGACCACCACCACCACCACCACCACCACCAGCGAGCGACACTGCAGGAAAGAGATGTGGCACCACCGCCAAGGTCTTTGCTTATCTCAACGTTATCGTTCAGCAGAGATCTTCCTGGCACCGATGTCTCTCTGATGCTTTCATTCATTTAACCTGCACAACAACGACACAGATGCACCACCACCACCACGACCTTCAACTGTTCGTTAACCCGTGACGTCACTTACACAGATGACTCACGGGTTTCATTGACGTCAAAGCTGAAATGAAAAAATTGAAGTGTTTTTCTTTATTTATATTAATCATGACCAGTGGTGATTAATATTGCGTTACAGCGTGCGTAGAAAACCGGTGAGACGTGATGAAGATTATTTAATGAGTGTCAGAGGGAGGTGAGCGCGAGTTGCACCATGTTGCATCATGCTGAGGAAGCGGTGGTGGTGGTGGTGGAGGTGAAGGCGCCAAGCTGGGCCGGACGATGTGAGGTTGTAAGGTTAAAGGTTTCATATCCGGATATACAATACATAAAAAATAATTTTGCTCTTTTATCTTCTCTCTCTCTCTCTCTCTCTCTCTCTCTCTCTCTCTCTCTCTCTCTCTCTCAGTTGTTATGCATTACTAAAACATGATTATTATTTCACTTCTGTCCTGACCCCACTACTACAGGAAGACTATTACTTCCTTGTGTGTGTGTGTGTGTGTGTGTGTGTGTGTGCGTGCGCGTGTGCGTGTGTGTGTGTGTGTGTGCATTCATATAGCTTCTCAATTCTAGGAACACACCACACACACACACGTACACATACATACACGACCTTGACAACCCTATAACCTATCCTGACAAGCATGACAACAGTGCCTCCTGACGCTGCTGACAACTCCCTTCACCACCAGTGCCTGACAGTCCCGTGGCACCCTCGCACACCCACCTGCATGCCACAGGAGGCTTAGACTTGAGGGTGTAGAAGCCATTATCGTCTCCGCCCTCGTTCAAGATGGCTTCAAAGTCCCCTTCATCCAACTCCACCACGTCAAAGCCCATATGGATGCCTGAATCTGAGGCTGACATGGCTAGGCTGCTACAAGAGAGGCACAGTTATACGAACACACACAACAACACCCTCGCTCCACCACTGCCTCTGACAACTGACCACGTCTGAGTCATCCCAGAGAGGAGTGTTCAGTCAGTCTTGCCGCCACATTTTCTGTAGTATTATTTTTTACCTGTAACTGAAGGATTTTAGTTACGCTCTATAAGGTGATGATTTTACGTACAGTTGTATTTGTAATTGTATATGTTGGTGTATTATAAGGATTATCTATCATTGCGAGTCTCGTAGAATGCTCCTTTGTGCGCCTTATTTGTGTTCAGGATCACAATCTTCCTCCCCCCCCCCCAAGAGGATTAATTTGCTTCTTATTGGTAATAACCCGATACAACCATAACTCTTTTGTGTCATGGCAACAGTCTAAGGTATCGTTTAGGTAGCCTTTGTGGTATAAAGAAGCTGCATCTTGGGATTAATAACCTCAAATGGCATGGTTTTTTTTTCTTTAGAAAATATCTTATTATAGTAAATTTATTTTGAAAGACCATAGGGGGAACATCCAGTGTTAATCGGTATAATCCAGTATTCGCTCCATGGACAATTACAGAACAATAATACACTATATTTAAAAGTAATACTATTGAAACTGGTTAAATTTACAAATACAACTGGTCACAGCAAACTAGGTGGTAATGTTAGCTCACGATCTCTTTGTGTAGCCTCTCTTGATTGGCTGCGACTCTGCACAACCACGTAGTTTGAGCTCTAGGGTCTGTGTTATCTGATTTTCTATGTAATTCTTTCAGGTGAACTCTCTTTCCACGTCGGCATCGCATGTCACCAGGACTCTTCTCCTTTGTACGTCCTTCAAGTGTATGCTTCCTATGCTTCCTTCATCCTGTGCAGACCCATGCCTCTGCAGTGGCATCTTGGCATTCATTCACGAACTTGGTATCTAAGTTAGACTACCTGGGCTTATCCGTTTGTTTCATTAACCCTCCTTTTGGACACCTTCCATTAGAATAAGGTACATGAAGGAAGTTATTACAATCACAGCAAGCTTCATGCCGTTACTTTTTTAATGAAATAGAGGATGTCATTTTTATGTTTCATCGTTTTTCCATCCTTCATCCCATGCATGGCAGTGTATAACTGCTACGGATCACTGCCTGACTTCTTGTTCAGGTTTGCTTCTAGGAGGCAGCAATATTGCAAGAGTGCATCAATCACCCTATGACAGCAGCTGGCAGGACATAGTATATGTATAGGTTAAGTAAATAAAACTTTGTTTACATTTTTTTATTTTGTTACAACCTTCCTTTTTTTTCTTATTTTAACATTTTTTTTTACTTGTTCCCTGAATTTTTATTTTTTATTCTTAAACAATTTTTTCGCCTGTTTTTTGCTTATCATTTTTTTTAAGATGGTCTTGGCCAGGCAAGACAGTCACAGACAAGCAGGGAGGGTTTATTCCTTGTTTTAAAGTGAGTCAGGAGTGCCACAACATTAAGTTAAAGGGAAGGGAAGGGAGGGAGGACAGCAGTACTCATCACACCACCTGTGCTCCAGTTGTTATAGGGTATGGCGACCACCTCAACACTGCGGGATATACAGAACAAAGCTAAAAATAACAACCCATACATACTCTTCATAATACCAAGCTGTTTCCTGCCACTAAATAAGATGAACTTTTACATCTAACTTGGGGACACACACACACCTAACAGCATCCTGAACCTGGTGCTGCTCTATCATCACTGTGCTTACCGCCAGGTCAACAACTGCACCCATTCTAGTTCTTAATGAGACTTAATATCTGAGTAAACTTTCAAAACTAAAGTACACCTGATAATTGTTCATAATAAAATAAGCATAACAATTATAAAAGAAGCATGCCAAAGTTAGACTGTGTAATTAGTATTATGAATAACACCACACACACTACATACACACACCCAAACAGACACTATATCAACACCGAATAGAAGGAAAAGGGGATATCTAATTGCATTGTATAGAGTTTTGAAGGATAGAGAAGAAATACCAGAGGTTATGAAAAAAAAGGTTGAAATTTTTTTTTAAAGAATACCAAAAAAATATAGTTTCAATAGAGAAGGAATACTATACAGAGATATCTGAAGCATGCTAGATTAGTAGTCCATGCAAGGTATATTCAAGAATTTAAGCCAAGCTGGATAACAAGAAATATGGAGATGGGACAGTACAAGAATAACTCTCTTCCTGTATGTTACAACTAAACAAATAAATACACACACACAAAATCAGCAAAAGAAAGAACAAAAAGGAAATGGATGCAGGAACGATAATAAGATGGAATATTATCACAAAAATAAAACACAGAATGGTGATCAGCATGAAGGTGGCGGCCTCCAATGAGATGGAAGAGGATGGATGCATAGAGGGAGTCGAGTTATCATGATATGACCAAAACTGGAATATGTGGCTGTAGTCTGGTCTCTATCCTTGAAAACTGTCATAATAAATACAAGTTGCAAGGTGACCATAGAGGCAAAACCAAACATCAGAGGAAGAAGAAATAAAACTAAAACTGACTGTATGAGGAGAGAATGAGAAAGAAAGAGAGAGCGAGCGAGAGCAAGATAATCTGACCATGATGTATATACGAGAAAAGGAAATTGAACAATGTGGTACACAACACCCTTTAACTAAGGGTAATGCAAAAACAAGTCAACACAAATAGAAAGAATAACTACATGTCTATATAACATGAGAAAATAGTTTCCCAAATAGAAATGATAATACTTGAAATAGTCTTAAAAAAAATATATCAAGTAAAGTAAAAAAAACAACTGTGGATCTATAACTAAAAATAAGATAGAGACAGTATATGTTGAACTTAAGCTTAAATCCTGTACACACACACACACACACACACACACACACACACACACACACACACACACACACACACACACACACACACACACACACCTCTAATCTACCTACTTCAATTCTTTAATGACGCCTACTAATGGAATAATTCACTTCATCTCCTCTGCCTCCTTACTGGGACTGATCAGGTTCAAATAACATCTGAGTATCACTTTAAGGAAGAATCGTTGTACTTTTCACGACGTATTTTAGTTATACGAGATCCAAGGTGAGCATACGTTCAGTCACTGAGAATCAATCATACATTCAGGGAACTGAGTTATCATACGGAAACACACATAACCTACAAAACATGTTACTAGTTGTGACTCTCCTGGACTCTTTGCAATACCTTAATACAGTATTCTTATATCCAAGATGTTAAGTAATGAAGGAATATAAAAGTGAGAATGCCTGAGCCTGTGACTGTGACTGCCTTGGTTCAGATGTTGCTGAAAAGGAAGGGTTAGGACATCTTACCGCTGGAGCAGCTGGTCTCCCAGTCTGGCTCACCCGCAGCAGACTCTCGTGTGGCCACCATTCTAATAACTCCTAAAAGCCTCAACTGTTACCTAAGGATAGCCTGTGATCTCCCCAAAATATTCAAAAGATTATAATTTTGAATTCTTTTTTGTGTTGCATCAGCCAATAATACTGAGCTTTCATGTGGCGTTGGCTGGTACAGTCATCCAGGGCGGAGAAGGATGTGTGAGGGAGGGAGGAGGGGGGAGGTTAGGTCTCTTGTCCACACGCATGCTTCTCCATGAAGCTACACACATTCACGCACGCACTCACTCACTCAGTCATTCTCTCTCTCTTACATACACGCACATGTACGCACACGCACAAAAGCAAACACGCACACATACACACAAGTACGCGCACACACACATGCACACATACGCACAGACACACACACATACACATACAAATGCACATACACACACACATACACACACACTATGTTATATAAAAATAAGCCCTATTCCCCTTAAGTAACTTCCCACTACAAAACTATTATAAGTGGCCTAAACTTCCAATGTCCTGGATATGTAGTGCTAACCATCAACACTATAGGATGTAAGAAGAAATTGGAGAGAAATTTTTAAAAACAAACATGAATTGTCAAAAAAGAAAAAAAAAGAATGAATAATTATATAAATAAATATATCAATCTAAAAATAAATTGGAAGTTTGCACAATACTTCCTCCACCACCATATAATTACCACCTCCACCTGCCTCACACTCCCTCTCTCTCACTCCCTCTCCCTGCCTGCCTCCGGTCACTTAATATGGACTGTAGTAGAACCTCCGGCCCCTGAAATGACAAGTGAGGTGAAATGTTTGTCTCAGAGATGGTACTGTTGCACTCAATCCCAAAACAGAGTGAAGGCATCTGACAACTCATCCTGCATTGCTAACACACCAACACTGAACTAATTAAAGAACACAAACACTGAAACACAGCACACATAATTAAGGTTCTTGACAGTCACACACACACTTATATAACAAAGCAGAAGCCTATATAAAAGAGCAATGTCTATTAATTGAAAATACTAAATACATATGCTGCTCTACTGGTTTTTTTTTTGTTTTTTTTAAGCAAAGTACATATTTATTGAGATTTAAACTACCAACTGGTTTTAATGTTTTATGCGTTTAAGTTAATTAATCTGAACCACTGGTCTTATAATATTAGTTCTAACTTCTTTTTGATATTCATTTTATGGCGGGGGGAGGGATAGGACAAAGAATAACCGACATCAAGTATGATAACACTACAATAATTAATATATGAATTAGTTATCTTATAAGGTGTACTGGTTACTGCCAACAACTATGGCTGAGTTAGATCACTGAATCATGCTCCACTATAGCCTTAAAGCAAGCCTTCAACCCTCAACAACTGCCACTAAATCAAAGTGGGAGAGGCGGGGCATAGCTGGGGACTTCTTCTAGACAGATATAAGAAAAGAGAAGTTTCGCATGAAGTTGCAAATCTAGTTGCATATGTGTAATTTGTGAAAGAGTTGTTATACAGCGTGCAATGGAGTCAAATTTAGCAGTTGATATATTCAGTTACTGGTCAGACTGTGCATATTGCATCATGTACTTCACCAATCATACAATTACCCACCAGCCTGCCACAAGCTCACTTAAATATGATGCTGGCAATCAAACAATCAAACAATCATAATTCATGTTCTCACTGTGCACTGTGTCTGTCACTTTCTCATTGGGTTTGTGTAACTCTTCAACAGACAATATGATCAACACCTGTGCAACATTTATCACACTCTGACAACTAATGAAGTGTAGGTTGATGTAAGTGTACTACTGGCTTTTAAAAGAAACTGTTATGCTGCCTAGTCATTCATCACCCTAACACCCATACCATCACCCTAGCTGTCTTCCCTTTCATCCCAGACCATGACAACTGACACTACTGAAGGAAAGTGTGAAGTAGGAGTGATAACATAGGATGATCAAAGTTAGTTGAGCTTGAAATTAGCTGGGAATATACCCGACTTATTGAACTGTGGATTATATTATACGTATCTTGCTTATGGGTTGCTTAATAGACCTTATTTCATGTACGAGCAATGGCACTTATTGACACCGAGGGGACAGTCGCAGAAAAAGGAAAATGACGCCGTTTAAAGACCCATGCCACCCTTGCTGCCTAATGTCAATCTATGGGAGGGTATTTGGGTGACATGAAGGGTAATTTTAAGTCACCTAATGACACCATGTAATTACCATTTATGTATGCTGACCGCTATCAATCAAAGGTATTGATATTTCCAAAAAAATTGTATGCACCAAACTTCCAGCAAAAAAAATATAGAAAACAAACTCTCTCTCTTTAAAGTTGATAATCTAACACTTTTATCAAAGATATTAGTTGCCAGCAATTTTTTAAAGCTTTTTGACAATAAACTTCCACATGACTGCCAGATATCCAAAAACAACAGACATAATAAAAAAAATTAAAAAATTTTAAATAAATAAATAAATAAAATAAAATAATTGAATAAAGAAAAAGGGAAAATCTCACATTTTAATAGTCGGTGCATTGGCAGTAATAAATCACTCTTTGAATGATGATTAAAAAGGTGATTAAATAATCTCTCTTAACTAGGTAACTATAGACCATATAGTTCTGCTAGGGTTAACGAGAGTGCTGCCCCTCTCACCAAGAAGCTGCCGTGAGCCAGGATCAAACTCGCAACCTTTATGCTTTGAACCATACAGGCAATGGTCCCCATCTTTTAATGGTTGGCCTGCCACAAAATATTCTTTCTGTTGCTGCTTTGTTTGAGCACGTGCTGATGTTATTGTTTATGATTTATTAACTACAAAAATACACCCATTTCTCATTATATGGGAGAGACTATGCTCTCAGAAAATCAGTAATGCTATGTACTATAGGCCACCTAATATGTGAACATTGCATTACACCAACCTGCAAAACAAGGTATTCTGTCGCCTACAAATATGATAATGATAATTCACAATACTTTATCCTGTCACCACATCCACCATTCCGACTACAATAGTCTAAGAAGCCACCAACTACATCGTTAATAACTACAGAGTTGTAGAAATGTAAGTGCGGCAGCAGAGAAGCATGGTTGTAAGCACCAACTGTCAAGGTGATGGTTAGTCAGAGAGGAAAAAAAAGAAATTAAAAAATGTGTACTTTAGCTTTTTGAATTTGTCTAACTTAAAGTAATATATCTATCTATCTATCTATACCTGATGCTTGTTTTTTTAAGAACTCCACCTGAGAAACAGGTTCCTATTAACTAACTAAATGACTAACTAAATGTAGTAACAGCACTTGGTTATTATTAATAGAGATATTCCCCTTCCAAGACACACCAGTATTAGTAGTAGTCTAGTATACACTACCACTAACTTCATTCCTTACTCTAAAAGTTCCGTGTCCTCGTTTTCTACACAGTACATGGTGTTTTCTCCCGGCAAGTTGCCGGAGGGAGAGGTGGTCAGGGAGGAGCCTTGTTCTGTTATATTTTGTTCTTCCAGACCT
The DNA here is from genome assembly GCA_029783475.1 of Metacarcinus magister. Classification (NCBI taxonomy): domain Eukaryota; kingdom Metazoa; phylum Arthropoda; class Malacostraca; order Decapoda; family Cancridae; genus Metacarcinus; species Metacarcinus magister. The sequence continues at coordinate 1,664,344 of JAPQNM010000013.1, read as the reverse complement.
AGTTTACTAGTACTAGTATGTTGTCCAATTGTAAGATGAAAGGATAAGGTAAAGGAGTACATGCATGAAAGAGTTACTGACAGAGGTGGAGGGATTGAACAAGCAAGGAGGAAGTATATGGATAGGGAGAGGTGGAGGCTCTTGTCATGGCCATCCCCTTGGAGGACATTCATCTCCAATTGTCATACAAGCTTCTCTCAGTAATGTATATTTACTTTTGTATTTATTTCAGTGTGGTATGAAAAAAGATAGATGAAAAAGGGGTGAGGACATCCAAGGTTTTATGTGGCAGCCACTCTCACGAGACAATTTCAGGTGAGAGCACCCATTAGTAGCATAGAAATAAGGTCTATTTAACATACCTAAGTAAGCAATTAGCCATCGATTCTTTAACAAAATTAGTAAAATATTTTGACCATGTATTGAATAAAAAATGCAATGTAACATCACCCTATATTGCATTGAAAAGGAAAGATGAAAAGATCCATATATTTTGGTGTAGTTTTTTCTTAAGTATGAAAGGTTATATAGATAAATAGATAGATAGAGATAGACAAGAGGTGAAAGGTTAAAGGATAAAATAAGGAAGGAGGTGAGCTACAGGAAAATAAGAAAATGTTGGGGAAATTTATATAAAATGACCCACTATAATGAGCGAGGCTCAGAAATGAATATATAATCATACAAAACACACACACACACACACACACATGGTTCAGATTATGATGCCAGAAAGTGCATGTGATATAGGATGGAATAAGAATAAGAATGAAAATATACCTGAAAGACACACCATATAGAAGAAAGTAAAAGTTTTGCTTGTAGTGATGGATTTGATCGTATAAAATAATTTTGAAGTAGTCTGGATGAGCAGAAATGAATGAATGAGAAAGTTAAAAATGATGACACTATAATTTGAAGTGACTTAATTTTTATAGCCTTGCAGCCCCAATTGAACATGTTAATCCCCCTAGCTGTGAGGTACTGGGTCCTGGCATCCAGTTTATGTATTTACAACTGAAACTCTTTGACTCTCCGTCCTGATTTAACCCTCTCAAGGTTGTTCAGACATGAGTGGTACACAGTGAGGACTGAGAAAGACACATGAGATGACCATGACTAAAGATTACACAGAACAGTTACCTTCTTCGACGAGGCAACAAGAAGCTCCCCAGCTAAACCTAACTGAACCCATCTTTCTTCCTGCAGTTCTCTTCATTTGAATTATTTTTACATCTTTTCAATACAATTTCACTTGCATACTTTTAAGGTAATTGTATGAGGGAATCAAGTATCAGGACTCAGTCATTACCATGCCATCCTCTATGAAGGTTAATTTTGACTCAGACTTCTAACTCAATCAGTCAAACAAATATACATGTCACTGATCACTCAGATAAGTGCAGGTCTATGTTGGCAACATAAGTACGTTTTATCAGACTAAAAGAATCCTTACTGTACATAAGTCAACTTTAGAACACTTCTCTCTAATGACGGTGAATCAAGTTTGGTTAATTAAGTGTGCATAAAGTTGTGAATTTCAATAGTGTGTGTATTGACATCACTCACAGCCAGATAGTATCAGAAAAATGCTGCTTCATATCTCCTTGAAGAATTGGAAAACTTTGCCTCTATTAATACTTGGAGGATGTTCAGTTATGTTTGGTGTGGATATAAGAATCATTAAATTGTACACACCATAACACCCAGGCATGTATGGAGTATTTACATCAGCTTAAAGCAAGATTATAAAGGCTAAGTTTTCTCAGTAGCAATTCTACTGGCAATGTCTGTTCATTTCACATTTTTAACAGGAGCTTCAGAAATTTCTCTTTCCATTAACTTTATAGATGAAAACTTTGAAATTTGTAATATTGATCCACATGTGATTTGACTGCTTCCACTTGTTTAATAACAAAGCAGGTTCCTGCATCGTTGAAAACTTTGATAATGTTGCATTTCTACTTTTGTTCTTATGGAATTTTAGCCAAAATCAGAAAATTCACCAATTTTGCATTTAGTGTATATCAACATACTTACAGTTGTAAGTAGCTTTATAGTGTATCAATTAAAAGTGATAACATCAGTGAATAACATCATATGACGCAGCAGCCGGATTCAGAAAGTAAGCTTTAGGTCCCTACAACATGGACCATAGCAAACTCACTGCAACCTGTACTACACCCGAATTCAGAAGTAAGGTTATCGAAAGGATGTAACTGCACAAAGGCAACAGAGTGGGTGATGTTTTCATGACATCATAAGACTGTGAGTCTACTGTTCACTAATGTTCACTACCATAACAACAACAAAGCCGAGCCATTCCCCTTCCTGAGCACCAGCGTGTTGTGCTGATAAACTCAATTGAATGATATGAGTGGCATACATACACAGTATCAAGTGTCCACCTAACTGATCCTCTCATTCCATTGACAACAGCAAAATTATGTCATGTAAACACACATGGCACATCTAAGAATGTGTCGTTAGAACCATCACAAAAATAATTTTGACAAATTTAGGTTACTTAGTATATTTGTCAAAAATAACCATTTAATAATATACTGTGTGTTTATTGCACGGAAGCCTTCATACGGGTGGTGGCTTACGATCATCATTCATTATCGTTCCAATACTTAATGCAAATACCAGACCATGAATACAGACAGACTGTCATCACCAAACAGAATCACCAAGAAACGGCCATAGGACACGTTGCTACTGACTATGTGGTTCCCATCAAGGAAGCCAGCATGATTTTACTGTATTTTCCTTTGACATGTAGGTAATGCCTCATAAGATCATCCATAATGGACATTTTACAAGTTAATCCAATAAGATCTTTTTTGTGTAAGTGTGCTGTGGGGGGGAGCGGCACTACATACTTATAAATAAATGAAAGTGATAATGCAGAACTCATGGAAATGGATGCCGATGTCAAGAACGGGGATATTTTGGCTCAGCGCAGAATTAGTGAATCACACGTCTTAAATGATACGGAACTCATGAGACACTTGGATTGAGCTTACAAAAATATGTCAAGTTTTGTGAGTGTTCTCCGTAGCAGCTTTAGTTGGCTGTGTCTGTCAATGTTTAGATTTGCAGTACAATTCATGGCTGCTTTAGTTGCCAAGCAAATCAAATAAAGGAGCATAGCATAAGTGAATTTTCTGAAACCATTTGTTTTCATCCTATGAACTTTTCAGGAAACATTACACACTCTGTACATCACCAACAAGATGATGCTATTATTGTTCGGATCTTCAAAATATCCTCTCAATGATCGCATTATGGGATGGCAATTTGTAACCTTGTAAATCATATTAGTACGTTATCCCTTTCTATGACTGACCCAGGGAGTGCTTAATTCAGAATACAACTTAATGACAAAACTGGCAAAAGCTCATGGCTATATTTACCTCCATAATAACTTTAATTGGCACGATCAAGGTAACTCATAACAATCACTTTTCTATTGAAGTTGAAAAGTTAATGTGATATACTTGCATGTTCATTAAATTTGGGATTTACTCCATGACAACATCCAACCGAAAACCAAGAACATTGAATTTCTTGTCATATCCGTCTTATAACATTTTCACATTTGCATCCTATGATCTTGAGATGTAACACTGACCATTACTTTGATATTATTACTGACAAACTTGAACATCCTCCGCTATTAAGAAAAGTGACTTACGTGTTGCAACACTCAGAAGGTAGTGAAGGAAGCTTTTTTCTCCATAGATATGTATGGTACAATCTGGCAGCTTGTGATATCATACGCATCAGAACACTTTTGATACGCACAAATAAATTTTGAACATATTGAATCTCACTCTTTATAATATTAAATGTTATATTATTGGTTATTTTATCTACATGGATGTGAATGTCAGAGAACGTCAGTGATTGGTGTTCAATACAGAATGCGATAACAAATGTCTCCACAGTGTTTCAGAAATTTCTGTTGCAACTGTACAAAATATGGAAAGACAATAGTGACTATACATTGGTATATTTTTCATCTTAATGTATGAAAAATATGGGAAAAAAGCATGATAAATAAATAAATAAATAAAACCAACACAGAGAAAGAATGCTGAAGGTTGTAAGATGGAAGAAAGTTGGAGTTAAAGTTAATGACAAAAATATTAAAATGAGAACATAAATAAATTTGACAGCCTGTAGGAAGAAAGCAAAGAAGACTGAGATGCTTAAGTACACAAAATAAATGTATATTTAAATCTGTATGCAAATGATGATAAACTGCAAGAAAATAAGTGGTAAAATGAAGTGAAAAAATACAGTGGTCCCCTACAAGTATCATTACTTTTACTTTCTAAATTGGAGTGAATCCAAAGTTCATCTCCTTTATATCCAAAACTGAATACTGCACCACTGCCTCACCCACTGACCACCTGTTCTGCCCTTCACTTCCATCCCACCTAACACCTACACCACCCACACGTGACAGAAAATAGGGACATAATCTTGGCCTCAAAGCTTATCATGTATTTCCAATGTATACACTCCCCTCGTATGAATGAATCTTCAACTTTCAATGATTCTGTATCCTTAGATAACAAAATGAGGCAAAGCTACAACACCGAAAGTACGTACATGTATAATATCGTTAGCCCGGAAACCTTCACTTGACAGGTTATTCTACATTTGTGAATATACTTTTGCCAACTACAAGTTCGCACTACTGGTTAGCGCACAGTTTTTCCTTTTGTTTTGTTGTGAGTAATGCATTAAGAGAAAACCAGCAGCAGGTTTTAATTCAATAGTAATAAAGCACATTCACATCAATCCCCTTCTTATAGGTCTTTACATTTGTCTAGTTTTAATTATAGATTTAAAAGGCATTGGCATATACCAATCAAAATTAAATGTGTTCAGCACGTTACATATTTAGGATTAATTACGACAAAATGAAATGGGGAACTGTTCTGAATTCTATCAGAAATGTTTCTTGAAAGTTCATCAATTTGAGATTAGGTAGATGTGCAGTATCAAACAGTAGCTCATATAATAGATCATCGGTACAATCTAATGTTATTTAAACCCACCCCAGTGATTGGCAGTCATGGCAATTAAGACAAAAAAAAATTCTCTTAATCCAAAAGGTTGACTTGCATATTCTTGATGAAAAAAAAAATCAATTCAATAAATAAAAAAAATAAAGTTGAAATATTTATCAATGGAAAAACTGTCTTCACCTATTTCCTACAATGAAGGGATGGGCAAGTGACAAAAACCTTAGTACTGTTAGTGAAACGGAGTGGATGAGGTGTGTGGGATAAGGATTAATGTGAGTAAGAGAAAAAAACAAAAAATGAATCCTAGAACAAAGCCAATCATCAGGAATATCAGGAATAAAAATAAATATGGGAATAAAAATAAATATATATAAAGAACGCAACCAAAATAACGGAGCGGAGGCTGAGGGATATACGAGGGAATGAAAGGAGGTGAACATGAAGATTTACGATGCAAACAGAAAGGCTAACGGGAGGTAGGAGGGAGAAAGCTTTTAAATAGTTTGACAAAATAATGAGCAAATAATGTATAAAAGGTACCATAATTAAATTTAAAGTCAGAAATATTTATAAGTACATATTGAGAGGTGTTCTAAGGTGGAGATGCATTGAAAGGCGACTAATCTGAAGGCCTGTCAATAGAGAAAAAAATGAGCAGCAGCAGCAGCAGTGGAATACAAGTGTGTAATCTCTTATCCGTAACACTAAAAACCAGACACTTTCAGGAATCCAGAATTTTGCACTTTTCAGAAGTATTGTTTTTAGGATTGTTTTTGGTAAAAAAAAAAAAATACAGACTATGAAATTACGATGTAATTTTTAATATCGAAGTAAAATTCCACCAAAAACACCACCACGACACAGCCGACACCAACACGATGGCTGGGAGTCAATGTCGGCAGTGTTGGTGACATTTTCATTTGCTAACAACGTGAGTGAGTAACTTCAGAAAACGTAGTAAAGGTTCAAGGAAGCATGCCACCAACACGCCATCACTGACACCCCCGCAGTCATGTCAGTGTCTGTGTCTGTCATAAATCTATTAACTAACTTTTAAATTTTCAAGTCAAACAAAGTAATACTTCAAACATAACTAAACACCTGAAAATATACTTACATGCAGTAAAAGCACAAAACAACTAGTTTGAGGATCCTGGAGAAGAGGGTAGATCAATGTTGTTATTGTTATTGTAGTGGTAGTGGTAGGTGTAGTAGTATGTGTTGTAGGCAACTCTCGCCAAAAACCCGACCCTCCCACCTCAGAAAGAACACAAAATTCTGCAAATGATATAGATTGAAAAAAAATTTCGGTTTTGGGAGGTGTTTGGTTTCCAGAATATTGGATAAAAGATTATGTACCTGTATTATATTACTTATGCAGAAAGCAGCTATGTGTGAATGGTGAAGAACAAAGGGTTACTGATCGGGGTGAGGTGTTACAGAACTGTGCTAACCATGACTTGTGGAACATCAGATGGAGTGGCTGGGATTACATTGGAATGACTTAAGTAAGGATGCAGTGCAATGCAGTAAAAGTAACTGGTTTGGTTGCTTGATGACATCTGGGTACAAGGTGAGGTGAGGAACAAGTATACTTTGTATACCATGAATATTATCTAAAAGAATAATAACTAAAAAATAGCTTTAAAATTTGATATTAGAGAAAATAAGTTAGAAAGTGTTGAGTAATCCAGAAATGTGTGTACACCAAGGAAGGATGCCGCAGCCCCTTCTTTGTAAGTACTTGGGGCATCATCAACACATTGTGACTGGAATGCCTTACAAACTGTTGTATACAAATAGTTAACTTTTAATTGGCAATTGTTTTCAACATATAAAGAACTTTGGACGGTAAAGAGAAGGTATTGGGTGAAGAGGCTCATGAATATGTGTAATAATAATTCCATCCAATGTATGGCAACTGGCTGCACAACATGTGAAGTATGATGTCCGAGTGATGAAATTGATTTTGCATGCAAAATCAAAATGTGTAATAATGAATAATGAAGTTAAGGATAGAGAACACTGATACTAAAATGAGTAACAGCAATGTGTTATAAGATTGTTATCTGGATGGTATGACTGGTGCAGGGGTGAAAAAAGTTACCTCTACAGACACAGGAAGGAAAGAGAGAAAATCCATTCGCCTACAACAATGAGTGATTTCTCTGCATTTCAAAACATAATAAATGTGGCAAGTGTTATGGTACCAAAACTTGGGCTTTTGAATAACAATTTGAAGGTGGAGTGGGAAAAAAAAAGAACAGAGTCAGATGTAAAATGCTCCTATGAGTGGTAAGTGGACAAGAAAGTAGAAGAAGGTAAGGGAGAGTAATATTTCCATGAACCCTAAACAACCTCTCTTGGCTACCCCATATAAGGGAGATATTAGCTGGTTATATACCTCCTCTAAGGGTCATCAACGCTGTGTCATTTCTAATACATCCACAACTCCTCTCCATTCACTTCTATCACACACAATCATCCTTCCTTGCTCTACAGACATTCCTCTTATACTCAACACCATCCATCCATCACATTTGTGACTTTCTTCACAACTCTCACATCAGATCCTAATATTCTCTTCACCAACCAGTCCTCCTCCATTCTCTCAATGTATCTTCATTTCTAACTCAGTCCATACGTGTTACTCCACACACATTACTCAGACACCTCATCTCCATTACATTTAATCTCTTCTTTGCTACTGCCATACATCATGTTTCAGCCAAGTTAGTATAGCTACTCATTCATACAATCTTTTCTTTACATTCATTCCCATCATTCTATAACTACCACTTCCTTCATTCCTCCCAACACCTTTCCTACATCATTGATCCTAAACTTCACCGCTCCATCTACAGTAATCTTGGACCCTGAATATTCAAAACATTCCACCTCTTCAAACAGTCCACCATTCAATGCAATATTCCTCCTTCTATAATCAATCCTTCTTGTTCATCTAATTATTTTACTCTTATTTTCGTGAACTCAAATTCCTCCTCCTACACACTCGTCCAAATTTTTCCACAAACTGAAACAATTTCTTCTCCAAATTTGAATGTGGATATTACACTCCAATCAGCATCATTTAGAAGTGATCCGAGTCAAATGAAATTCACTCTGGTAATCTGGTACTTTTTCCTTACTATCTTTTACTTTAATAATGACTTGAACTGAAAATTTGGCCAACATATACATCATTGACTAGATTTCCTGTCGTTAAAAAGATAAGGATGAAGATATTATTAGCTTTTATATTGATGCAAGTCATTGTTTAATAAATTTGTTTATACAAGAGAGATTGGCCCATGGCAAATCATACAGACCTTGGAAATCTAAGCCTATTTTGCTATAATTCTAGCATTTACTTAAAAAAAAATACCATAAAGGTCAATGGGCAGTCATCATCCACTGACAAGGTATTTCTAATTATTATTGCAGTTCATACAAGGTTACTAGAGTGAATGGTCAAGAGTATTTCATGTGTAGGAGCCATCAATCCTTCCACTTTAAGATGAGACTCACCACTTAACACTGTTCTGAAAATGTTCATACATACACCAAGTATATGTAAAGTCAATCATCATTTATCATCACCTGAGTTTGTGTGTTCCTTTTCATGTTGTGAGGAAAAGTAACGAATGAATAAGTTTGAAGCTTCTACCGTGTTAGAGAGGGAAGGGAGACTCATGTTTCCTTGAATTTGCCTTTGTAAGAGACCAAGAAATATAAAAAATGAGGCAGAATCACATGGTACAAATAGAAAACAACTTGTACATATGACTGCTGACTTAAATAGTGTTAGCGCACACACTATTAATAAAATCAAGGAAACTTATTCTTTACTGGAAATAATACCACAAAATATACATATAATTGATTCTTTAGTAAAATAATATATCATATACAACAATACAGCAATTTTGACAAATTATCAACTAAATTTGCATTTTTGTGAGCTGTAAGCCACTCATAATCTGGATCATAAAAACAGGCCCTGTGAGCCATAAGCTGCTCTAACCAGGAGAAAAAACAGACCCAAGCATGTCAAATTTACACTCTTGGATCAATTGACTCATACAAACATGGCCAAAGCAAGCAACAACCCATACCCAATGATGCCCCACCAAGGGTATAGCCAACCCAGACCAATAACCACTATTTCATGCATGATAGATACATCAGTATATGAAGTGCTATCCATCTACCTATCTATCTGGCTGATATTCCCCTTAAAGTAGGATAGCCGAGACAAGGTGTATTCACTTGCATCTTTCCCTCTAAGCCTCTCAGGGAGATGAGATTGACCCTCACTGTAACACTGCTTGAGGGTAAGTCTCCCACCATAACTAGTGATTTCCACATCAGGGTCTCACACCATAAATAACTGTTTACTCCTTACCCACACCTGACCCGATCAGTGGAGCAGATGTAGTGACCTCCCATCAAGGCTGTCTCCATTCATGAATTCATAGCTGCTTTCCATTCAACTCTATTACCCACAAGCATTCTCCCCCTGCTCTGATGCTCTCTTCACTTTGTCCATCCATCCCATTGGTCTCTCTAAGAAATTCACACCTCTCCCATCAAACCTATTTATCCTTATCACTAATCGTTCCTCATCTACTCTCTCTACACGCCCAAACCATTGCAACAAATGTTATGCCACACAATATGTACAATGCCATGTGCATAAATCAACTATATCAATTTTAATCAGTCTAAAAGCAGTGATAATAACTCCCTTCCCGGCATTCACACCAAGCAAAACACTTACAGGAAAAAACCCATAATTGTGAATTAGATGTTTTACACCTGTTCTAAACTACCATATCATATTTATTCATAGATAAATAGTACGAATAAATAAAGAGGTAAATGTGCCAACACAATTCACCTTTACGACACTTGCCCATCCACACCACTTTATAAATAACTGTTTCATTTGTTTGTCTGCAACACACCCTCACAACACATGAGGACAGCACACATGTCTAATGAGTTGTGTTCACTAAGCTATTATAAAACACCCCTATTGCACGTACTGATCAATATAAACAAGAAGAAATGCATGCCAGATCATGGACACCATCTTGCTCATTCTGCAATGTCACGTAAGCAGCTTGTGAGCTGACTCCACATGGAGCTTGGTTTAGGTTTGATACCACCTTATAGTGACAGTTATGGTTGACAGTTTTCACCACACACACAAACACTTGTGGCCTGAACCAAGCCACCTTACACTCACACCTCACACAACACACCTTCAATAGGATCTGCTGCTCATTACAAAGGCAACTCACTATCTCTGAATCCTGGTAAAAATTAATACAGTTCTACACTGTCTTCACAATAATAGCTTATAATAGATTAAAATTTTTGTATGAAACAAAAGTATGGTTCTATCACAATTATAATTGTGAAGTACCCTAATTGTATGGGGACGTCGCCTGGTTTGTACATCAACAGCCAGCTAGGAAGAATACTACCCCCTGATTCCCTGCCAATCATTAAAGGCAACTCAGAGAGAGAGAGAGAGAGAGAGAGAGAGAGAGAGAGAGAGAGAGAGAGAGAGAGAGAGAGAGAGAGGGGGGAAACCCTTCATCTGTAGTGTTTCTTCCTCCTATTAAGGAGGGATTCAATTTTCTCCATACCATGAAGAGGACATGCCTCAGCTGCCTCACTTTAAAGGGAGGGGTATAGGAGCCAGGTACACATATAGTAATTGTGAACACAGTGTACAACTCACACTGTATATATCTAAACCAACAGTCAGGTGGTGAGTTGCATTTGTATTCAGCAGCAGATAAAATTTAAGGTGCATTTTGTCAGGTGTGAGTGTTAAGCTGTGTTTGTTCAGGTCATACAGTGTTTTAGTCTGGTGTCAACTCTGTCAACCATGAGTGTGCCCATAAGGTGGTATCCATTATATTTTTGAACAACACAGTAATGTTTAGGTGAGAGAAAGATCAAACTTCATCCGTACCAGTGGTGGGAAGCACCCTACAAATATAAACCCTACCTAAAACAATAGGCTTAAATATGTAGTTGTGGGTTTCACTTGTTGTTGTTTCACAGTTTTCAGAAACACAATCATGATGTTGAATTAAGACTCACTGAATACTATTCTGGTTTGAAATATCTAGCTTGAAGTGCAACCTAGCGGCTCATTGTATATCCAACAGACTTGAATAACCATGTACTATGAGGCAAAGCCTAGATGGACTGTGGTGGTGAGAAGACTGTTGCTTCCCTAACATGTCTTCATACAGCATAATTCAAAAGTAATGATACCATAATCAGATTCCTCCTTCAAGAAAATAATTAAATACTTTGAAGGTTTCACAACTTTACAATTGTCAATAAGACGGTAATAGAAACTTTCATTGGAGAGAATAATATGAGCAAAAATTTAGGTCAATCCTTCCAGCTTGATGACTAACCCTATGCTTTGTGGGGGACCACTGTGTGAGAAAAGGCAAGAAATGGGTGAGAGAAAGGGGAAAGGAGAAGGGAGTAAAGAAAGTACTCTTCACTCACTAACTCACTCCCTCTTACAACAATACCATCATGGAGGGGGAGTACCTGGAGGGCCGTCTGGTGGGTCGGTAGCCAGAGTAGAATCTGCCTCGGCCCCGCGCCATCCTCGCTCCCCGGGGTGGTCGGTTGCTGGTCGAGATGCCAGGTTTGTTGGTCCTCTTAGGCATCACCTGTGCAAAGGAACATAATGAAATGGAAGGATCTCTTTTCTTTGTTCCAGATACTAATGCTTCTGTACGTATGCTATCCTTCTTACAAGTGTTTATTATTTTGCTTTACCTTTTCCATGTAGTGTGTGTGTGTGTGTGTGTGTGTGTGTGTTGTGAGAGCAGTGTTGCAGTGACTCCCTTTTCCCAGAACAGAGCAGAATCCCACACTTACAGGAGACTTTATAAAGCACTCAACCTGTAACCTACGTTCCATTTGACATGTGTTCCACCGCCTGGCTTGTAACAAAAGATGCACATGTTGGGAGGATGTGTCATGCATATCATCATCAAGGAAGGATGAGAAACCAGAGATAGAACATAGATCTGTATGATTTCAAACGTTAATGGCTGTGAAAATATACAAACTGACAAAAATGGTTCTCCAAATCTCCATATGCAATGACTTAACAGCAATAGACTATAAAATGACATTGAAGACATGGTGAATACAAAATTGAAATAACCGTTGTAACATTAGATCTAACATGACTAGTTCTTCATTTTATAAAGATTGCAGGAAGCTACAAAACTACTTATCCTATAACATTAACAAAGGTATATATCTGAGTCTGAACTGCTTCTCTTATGGTCATACAGAACATAGAATCACCCCAACACCCTTACCTTGAGTTGTCTTCCCCTGAACAGTGACTCATCTAGGGCCATGGCCATCTGTACGGAGTCTTTCTCAGCAAACTCAATGTATGCAAAGCCCTTAGGATGGCCATCATACTTGTTGCATAGGATGGTGACCCGGTTCACTGCGCCACACCCATGGAAGTGTTGCTCAAGCTCCTCGGCTGTGGCTCCATAGTCCACCTGGCCAACCCCGCGCCACCCAACCCGAGAGGCAGCATTAGTGAAATGATGTGTCATGTGGATTAGCGGTGATGATGGCGCGTAATTCAGTATGAGATATTACAGTCAGGTTTTCCGTATATTAGTTGTCATTAAGGTTATTTTCTAGTATTCATGAAGTATAGGTTAATGTTAATGTTGCATATTCTTTAACAAATTCTACATGTAAGGTGATATTTAATGAACATATTATTGTATTTAGTTTTGTTTCCGTTTTAATGTAACTAACAAAGGGTGTCTGATCCTCTATTTCACTCATACCGAGACACACTCACACACTCACATCACACCACCCACACTGTCACCAAAATCACTTCCAAACTAACTACACTGACATACATAGATAAGGAATATAATGTACAATAACATACAGTATTCATGTCCCTATTCACCATCATATCTCATACATACATCATACATACCAACTACATTTTAAGCATTTGGGGTTTTCCAGAAATTTGAACTTAATGACAATCTACAACACCTCTGAAATTACTAAACACCCACTTACCTGCAAGAGAAAATACCATCCCCATGAGAAGTTGAACCCTGCAAGCTACAGTATTTCCACAACGTTCAATCTGCATTTCAATCACACTAAAATAATCCTACGTGTTTGTATTGCACGGAAATGTAATGCTTAAAGTGACACCCGAAGACAAACATGTTCAGGACCAAGTAGATGAAATAGAAGAGTTGAGGAAGAGCCAGTTATCATCATTTAGGAGAACTGTGCAACTGAAAAATTACGAAAACTTTGATGATGATTTTAGACCAGAAATGACAAGAACTGCAATAGTGATGTATGAAATCATTGGTATGGTAGTTATTATTACTATATATTGTATGTATGTAGGTAGTAAAGTTTGTGTTTGCATTCAATACTTTACACTTTTTGTACACTCTTGACAATATCATACATACATTCTTTATATATTCAGTTGTATTATGTAACTTTATATTGTGAATGTTATGTAGAGTATCCATGTTTAGTTTTTTTTTTATCTGAAATAAAGTATATATCACTGTAGGATTATTTTCATGAGTCTATGAGGATGAAGGAGAGGTGTTCAGGGAGAAGATTTCTCATCAAACAGGAGCGGCGGCTGTTTTCACATTGGATGACTGGCCACCCTCCTTACAGCAACATTCCTCATCATTACACCTTCCATCTCAGCCCTTCCTCACACCTGCACACCTCACACATCCTCTGCCTTGCACCATAACCTTCCACCCCTCACACTTGCCAACACTCGGTTCAAAACTCACATTGCCCACATAGATTGAACGTGCATCCACCTCCATTTTTTCTTCCAGGGACATGTTGAGAGGTGAGGTGGCGCCTGCTGCCCCTGGTGGTGACCCAAGACTCATCTGCTTGTCCACTTCTGACTGGATTTGGCGGATCTTCTCGGCTTCCTCCTCCATCTCTCTGACCCGTGCTGTGGGGTGACGGGTGTGGCAAGTGTAATAGGTATGTGTAGTGACCTGACCTGGTTTATAACACTGGCTTCTCTGTCGTGTTGAGTTACTTAATCATTGACGGTCATAGAAAGACACCTTATCCTTTCTGCATGGTTACTTGTGATGATAGATGATATAAATGTGCAATTATAAGCATCATGCACTTGGATGTTTCAATGTTTATAGTTATGTGAAGCGAGTCGTAAGCAAAGCCTCCTCATATGCTATTGAAATGTAATCTATTAAAAAGTTATGAGGCTTCCTTGTATATTTTGAAGACTAAGAAAGCTTTAAGCCATTCTAATTGGCATGAGAAATGTCTTACCTTTAATAAGTTCAATTGGTTGTCAATAAAATAGTCCAAGCTCTGTGTATATAACTGAAAACTTACTTCAGATAATAAACAAAATCTAGTTCACAGATAATAAAAAATAAATGCCTCTTAACCTCATCCTCAGGTGATATAAATAAATTGGAGTGAGTAACTAGCTTGAATACCATTATAAGAGAAGCCTCACAACCAACCACTATTAACTCAAAATAATAATAATAATAATAATAATAATGATAAGACTGCACTCAAATCCCGGAAGAATATGCATCCAGATCATCAGCTGCCAGAGGTTAGATGCTAGAGGAATAATACACACATAATATACTTGGGAGTCTATCAACAACATTAACTTATACATCAAATGATTTAACGTTCAACCATTTATCATCACCAAGCTTAAAATGTGGAGACCGTGTTATGTATTTCCAATTCTCACCTTTAATGGCTTCCAGTTCGGTCTCAATGGACTGGTCAGTGTCGTTGAGGTGGTGGTCATCTTCCGCGGCGCCCACAAAGTTTTCTTCACCTCCTTCCCCAGCCTCCACCACCTCCTCATACTGTAGTTCCTCTTGCTCCATCCTCACTGGTAAAGAAACATAAGGTTGAAGGTGTGCCGGGAGTACTATAGCCTTCTAATGTATGTAGTGAGTGAGAAACTGAGATTCCACCCACCACTAATAAACTTAATGCCATGCAACACCGACAATATCAAGCCTCGCCTCAACCCTCGATTTAACAGATTTTGGATTTACAGATGGAATCCACTACTAGACAAGCGGACAGGACCATTCAAGAAGTTCACCTTTTGAAAAACGTGTCTGCTAGAAGGCAGTGAGCCAAATCAAGCATGTTATGGTCTTTAACCGTTCCATATGAAAATGAAGGATTTTTTTTGTCATTTTATGTGGTAAACATTGTTCAGTATGAAAATCAAGCATCTTATTGTCTTTATATGTAGTACACAGTGTTCTGTATGAAAAAGAATGAAAGATAATGGTGTCCGGCCCATGCATACCGACAGGAACACTTACATAAAGCCTCACCAGTCTGAAAGGTGGGAAATACCTTTCAACGTAAACAAATCCCATATACTTCAAGTGGAAGCAAGAAACCTATAATATGAGTGTGAAATATGCAGCGTGAAACTCAAAAGTGTACAAAGTGTCAAGGATCTCAGTGCTACGATTGTGTTGAACGAACCTTAAATTATCACACCAATGCAAAGACGCTGCATGTAAAGTGAACACAACATTGGGCTTTATAACACAAATATCTCCTTCAAAAATAAGGAAGTAATTCTACCCTTGTATATCAGCTTCGTCAGTGCAGTGCAATTTTGGTCGCCTCATCACACAAAGAACACAATAAAACTAGAAGCAGTACAACGTAGGGCCACTGAGATAATCCCATCCATACGCTATAAGCCATACAAAGAGGGATTGGCACAACATAACCTGTTCTCACTTAAGAAACAACCTTTTTGAGTGTTTCAAAATACTTTAAGGATTTAAGAATGTTGACGCCAGTAATCTCCTACCGCATACATTCCTGACTGCCACACACAAGGCTCCTAACTGTCATGTACAGTCTCATAACTACCCCATACAATCTCTTTACTCCCACGTACAATATCCTAATGGCTGAAACAGTTAATAGCATTTCTAAATTAAACCTAAATCCACATATAGTTTCCTAAGCGACGCCCATCTCTTGAGTACATTGTCTATAAGTGTTACTAACATGAAAATTAATTGTAACCCAGTAAGTCTGCATAACTACAGCTCTGCATAACTACAGCTCTGGACCTATTTGTGTAATATATTAGTACTACACAGGATACACATTGTACTGAACATATAAGGTTTTAGCGTGCAGTCACCTTTACGAAACCAACGACAATTTTTTAATAATAGGCCTCGAGACAAAATCCTGATTCATGACTACTTTATTTGAAACCTAACTTAACCTAACCTAACATTGGTAATAAAGTACATCAGATACACTCCTCTTAATTAAGCCAAACTCTTTGTAACCAATCATAGCATAGCATGACAGTCTCTATGATGGCTTGTGTCGGGTTACAAAAGGTTTCGTTTAATTAATTTCAAATAGAGTAATTTTGAGTTGCAATCTTATCTTGGAGCAATGCCGTACAATTATCTAGAATTTGTATGGGTTTCGTAGAGTCAACCGTACACTGAAACCTTTCCATATGTTCAGTATTGTATGTATTATGTGCAGTACTAAAATATTATACCAATACGTTCAGAATTATCCAACACATTCAGACTTAACATTTACCATATATCATTAATGCAAGTATACATTCAAATTTTACTAACAATTCCATATCAACCCTAACATTATTCATAGAAATTCCACACATTAAACATTGATTAATTCAGCAAAAACCCTGACATTTATGATTGTGGAAAATAGTTAACCAGACCTAAACCTGCAAGAAGCTACACACCCAAGGAGAGGTGAGGAAGGGAAAATATGGAGATAGTATTAGCGTCTCCTCCCGAGGTTAATACTTGCATGTCAGGGGGTTAGGTTAGGTTAGGTTAGGTTGTGGTTAGGGTTAGGTTATTTTAGCTTAGAGCCTCAAAATTAGTAGGCTAACCATATCTCTATTTTTTTCCTACAGGCTAACCTTATCTCCATTTTATTCCAGCACGACTATTTATCTGCATCCCAGGAAGACTCAGGAATACGAGTGGCGTGTCAGTAACCCCTTCCAACACCACTTGGATACATGGGTGATGGCTGGCCAGGACCCCAGACCAACACTCAACACCAGGATACACAACACTCAACCCCAACACTATTACAATGGACCAGGGAAGAGAGAACGTTGTCTAGTTACAGTATACACCCATTTCAGCTGTGTAAATAACTCACAAAATTCTTCCAAGGTAGTGTATCATACCGCGTGGGTCAATCTGGACAGAATGAGGAAGATACACACACACGGCTGGACAAGCTCACCTCACACCTCATTTAACACCCTCACACCTATATAAACGACTATACCTCATTATCTATACCATCACCTACTATTAATAAGTAATTCTCACCTGGTTAGTGTTGTGTAAAGGTGATGGAGACGCAGGAATTGATGTTTTATTACAAGGCTGTGAGGTTGTGTGAGGGAGCAATGGCGCCGCGTAAACAATGCTTTCATGTCGATATTTTGGGTTATTAAATACTTTTTATATATTTTTGTATATATATTAATAACTTAATAATTATGTTGTATCTTTTTATTGAAGTATTTGTGTTTAATTATGTGATTTAGATTGGTAATAGTGTAATATTGCCGCGTGGTTTATCAATACATATTCGAATAAGTTGAAAATATTGCTTCGATTTATTCTTACTAACGAAATATCTTTATTAGATTTTGGAAAGTTACCATAGAAATACTGTTCGGAATATTGATGAAGATTTTCTAAATGTGTTCGGTGTCGCTGGGAGAGTAAACGTTTCCATTGTAATTTATTAGTTTATGATTGTTATAATTATAAAATACCACTTCTTAATTGTATCATATAGTTTAAATGTGATGTAGATTAATATTCCTTACATCTTGTCACTGATGTGGGTAATAAGAATCTGTGTGGTCGATAGGTTTAATTAAGGAGCTATTTATATTATTTATAAGAATGATTCATATATCGTATAGAATTACTTGAATTTATTGTTTTAATTTTCAATAAACTTAATATTATTCAGGTGTTCAAATAATGTATTATCCACAATACTATTTTGTTTTCATTTAACGCTGGTTTCTCACCGATACTTATTAGCAAACAATGTAATAGTACTTAAACAAAAATTGAAGAAAAAATTTTTAAACATACGGTCATAGCTGTATATTCATGTTAATTACTCTATGTAATGATGGCTTAATAAAGTGTTGATCCATACACACGATAACCTAACTTAACCTAACTACGTTGATAAGTCCAAGTCCAAGATGCAGCCTATAATTATTTTCCACTCTTATATTTTCTTTACTTAAACATATTTCACTAGTTAGTCAATTATCATTATCGTAACTAGTCTGCATAATCATCATCCTTATCTTACGTCTTCCACATACCGACAAAACTTCGTCATATGCTAACCACTAACATGTAATTATATTCTCACGTCTATATTAAACTCACAAAGTCTCCTCATTCGCACATTTCCTTTCCGTTCCTTTTATCCTTCTGGTGCACGCAACCACCATTATTAACTTTTTACCTCTTCCCTCCCTCCCTCCCTTCCTCTCTCTCTATCTCTATCTCTCTCTTCCTCTACCTTCCATATAATTTGCTCAGTTGCCAGCTAGACGTCAATGGCCTTATCTATTATGGATTTAAACAAGGGAATGCTTCATTTAACCAAGGTTTTGCCGTGTTTAATGGCGGGGGGGGACTGATACCCTTAAGCGCTGGTCACCTTGAGAATTATTTAATATGGCGTGCTAGTTGTCTCCCTATTTTTTTTTTTCCTTTTCTTGTCCTTTTTATGGTCTTCCAGGTTTTCTTGTAGTAGGTAAATTTGTTAGCATGGAAGGATCAAAGTGTATTGCTTTATGTTGCAATGATAAGGTTGTTCCACGGTGTTTATGCCTTGACCTACCCCTCTCCCCTTACCCTTATTATATAACTAGATCCGCTGGTCCTGCGAAAGGTGTAGGTAGATACACAATACTTTCCTACTTACCTTCACCTTCTTGTCATCTCTTTCCTTACTCAGATTTTTATTCAGTTTCTTTCCCCTTTCCTTACCAGTTTTGTTCGAGTGTTGCCTCGTTGTTATTTACCTATAACTACTTAAGTGTACGTAGCACCACTTACCACTTCAGTAATAACGCTAACTGCAAACTCAGCCTCGTCTCCCACACCATACATTTTGCAGGTTAGTATTTTGGCGCCTTTACATCATACATCTTAGAAATGTTATATTTGTTATTTTATTTCATTCGCCCACCCAAGCCAGATAACGCCCCCTACCATGTTGACTCAGGTTGGCAGGAAGCGGAGAGACATTATTAGTTAATTTTCAGTTTTAAAAATGGCGCTGAGTCGTACTTGGTTATGTAAATTTAGTCTCCCGTGGCCTCCTGGCAGCCCTGGGCCACGGTGGCCAGGGGCGTTATCTGGCCGCTCTGCTTACGGAGAAAGACACACACGCACTAATTTTCCTGTTTATTCATACAAAATATAAAAATTAAATTAAACGTTCAAAAATGAGGTCATTAAGTACATGGTCCTGATACACGTTGCTGTGGTGAAGATCCTTGAGAAAAGGCCTGCGGGCCGCCTTACACCCTAAAATGTACAGAGCTTAGCCGTATAAAAATAAGTTTGTACATCATATCATAAACACTTATCACCACACCGTCACCAATACCACCGTTCCCAACACCTCAATAATTAATCCTCGTCTTCCTCTTCCTCATCGTCGTCGTCATCGTCAGGAGCAACGCCATTTTCGTCATCGTCGTCAACGCGAGTAATCACCGCGGGGTGACCATTGGTAGCCTTCATCTTCTTGGGTGGGGCCTCCCCGGCCCGGTACACTGTCATCTCCCTGTCATACCTGGCGCGGTCCTGCTCGGCCAGCTTCTCATACTTGTGCTTGTCGTTCTCGGTTAGCTCGTTCCACTGCCGCCCCAACTCCTTGGCCACTTCGCCCACGGAGAAGTCGGGATTAGCGGCACGCACACTAGCGCGCTCGTCGTTGGCATAGTAGAAGAAGGCTGAGAGGGCGCGCTTGGGCTTGTTGGGGTCCTTAGGCGGCTTGTTGCCTCGCCGCCGTCCGCGACGTCCCCCGACACCTCCTGGGGGAATGAAGTCCTTCATCTGAAGATTATAGCGTTCCTTGTCCTGGTCTGCTAAGTCGTGGAACTTCTTCTTCTCAGCTTCTGACATGGTCTTCCAGCGCTCAGAACACTGGCGGGAGAACTCTGCGAGCTGCACGCTTTCATCGGGATGAAGCTTCTTGTGTTCTGTGCGACACGTCTGTACGAAGAAGGCGTAAGCTGACATCCTTCCACGGGGTTTGACCGGTTTGTCTACCGCCACCCCGGAGACCCTGGGGCGTCCACGCGGCATGCTGGCACTAATAGGGGGCACTCTGACTGAGGTAGTTGTCGCGCGACCCTCTCTCTCACACTCTGGCCTGTGAGTGACGCTCTCTGACCGTTAGCGGCTGCCACCCGTCCCGCCCCGCCCCGCTGCTTGCCTCCCTGCTGCCAGCCAGAATTCCGCACCGCCAAGAGCCCACTTCTCATTGGTTCAATGGCGAGCGGAAGCAACGCCTTACCTTCTCAGGCTGCGGCTTTGTACTGTGTTCGCGGGAAAATGCTGTATTTTCATTGGCGGACGCCGCACGCTGTCGTCTAAGGGCGTGTGTATAAGACTAGCACCTGGTTTTCGGCCTTATGACAGAGCTCATTATGGCTTTATGACGCAAGAAATGTAGGAAATGCCCCACGTACTTTAAATATATGAGAGCAAAGGGCGCAAGGGTCTGTATGGGGGAGAATTATCATCCTTGCGTCCCCGCGTTTCAGGCTCCATAATAGTTTGAGCACCATCACTTCTTGCATACCTGTAGGGGAGCCATTTGGCCAGCCAGTCAGTGTCTTTGTAGAATATCACTCGTAGCCACCAACCATTACTGCCACCACCACTTCCACCACAGCCATCTCCTCACACCATTTCTCCATCTCTGCACTCGGTAACAATCGCCACGTCATCCTGCACGAACCCGAACGACAAGCAGAACAATAAAAAAGAAATTCTAATTGGTCTGTAGAGTCCATATTGGAATCTCCGCACAAGACAAAATTAACCTCACAAATCAGCAGCTCACCGATTCCGTGGTCCAGCTCGACATTCACCCTCTATAGTTTCCGTCTCCCTGGTTTTCCCTCATTTACTTTCCTTCTTCACACTAATAGAGGCGTCCGATGTTCGGAGAGAAAGATTGAATTCAATCAGATGGGTGCTGTGGCTGTTGGTAGCCATAAAATGCCTACCAGATCGCACCACATCAATCGAACGTCGTATTTTTCCCGCCAAATCCCCTCCGGCGTTGCCACCCTCTCAAAATTCCTGCAAATTACCATAGATGAAATGTGTAACTTTTGTACCGCAAGCTGTTGCGATAGTCAGTGAAGAAAGGCAGATGCTTTCACATTATAAGGAACACTTGCTCTGGAAACGAAAGCAGTAAGGTATAAAAACTCATCTCCTTATGTAGGCGGAAAGAAGTGACTGGTATTGTGTACAGGAAAAATAATGTATGTTTTCGTTTACTTGTAACTGCATCAGTAATTCGAGGGTGAACTTTTCTTACAAATAACATGTAAGTAACGTTATTTGTTATCTTGTCTGGTGAAAATAAAGAAGAAGAAAAATCGCCTCCGATTTTTATTGATATTGAGGGCCAGCGCATAATTCAGAGGTATTTGTGGTGCGTGCGAGGAAGCGAAGGCGGTGGGCCTCTGGCTCATCACCGCTCAGTGGAAACAAGACATATTGATTCAAGTCCTCTCAGCCTCTCTCGCTCTCGCTCCCAAGATCCCCAGAGAATATTAGGACTGGCAAAATGGAACCTTAATCCACTGACACTTAGAGACCATTTTCTCTACAGTGGAGCCCCAAACCTTTCTTTCCACCCTCCCCCCCCTCCTCACACCCTTCCCAACCGACCTCACTTGTTTTTATATTCCTGGTTGTGTTCTTGTTTGTGTATGTTCTTGCCTCGCTTTCCATGCCTTCTCTTCCTCGCGACTTACTACGTTGTTGTCGGTGCCAGTACTACCCCTGCTGCTCTAATAATGATGTCGCTCTGCTCGGGGACTGCGTTATGGCATGTTACCTGTAGTAGTAGTAGTAGTAGTAGTAGTAGTAGTAGTAGTAGTAGTAGTAGTAGTAGTAGTAGTAGTAGTAGTAGGAGGAGGAGGAGGAGATAGTATACAATAAAACATGTGCATAAGTGTTTGTATAATATTCTTTTTATTTGGTCGTATGGTTGTTGTTGCTACTGTTATTATTCCACTTCTTCTTCGTCTGGTGTATTATACAAATTGTCACCAAAGAAGGAAGTCAGGAAGCGAATTTTAAAGTGGAAGCCCCCCAGTTATAAGAGAAAATGGCTGATTCAACTACCTTTCCCGTTGAGTCATTCCAGTACAGCTCCACCCACTTACCTACTAGCTACACGTACTACCTGAACCTGAAGACTGTGTGGTGTGTGTATGCGTGTGTAGTATTAGTATTAGTAGTAGTAATAGTAGTAGTAGTAGTAGTTGCAACAGCGGAACCATCAGCAGAGAAATAATAGTAGTAGTCCTAAGGAAAGTACTTATAGATTAGGCTTGGTAATGTGTATGTGTTTGCGTGTGTGTGTGTGTGTGTGTGTGTGTGTGTGTGTGTGTGTGTGTGTGTGTGTTGCTTCTGTCATTCTTACGCATCCCCCTGCCGGTCTCATTAGCTACTCGATTTCCCACGACGTCTGTTCTGTCTCTGGGCCGGGAGTCGCGGGTGGCGGGTGGCGGGTGGCGGGAAGGTCTTTGCGACTCCCGCGTCTGACATCCCGGCTGCCATCCACGTAGCGAGACGGGTCAAGTGTGCACCCAGGGTAATAATGAACCTAAGGCGGCATTCAGTAGCATCTTATTCTTTTTTTCTGTACCTCGCTATCACCTCCTTCGTCCCTCTCCACGGCTTTTGATGACTGACCTAAATGTTAAGTGAATGGTTGTCAATGTGTAGCGAGTGCTTGATATTAACGATGGTGGTGGTGATGGTGGTGGTGGTGATGATGATAATGATGATGATGATGATGATGATGATGATGATGATGATGATGATGATGATGATGATGATTATGATGAAAATAATTATGATTATATTGATATTCAAATTGTTCATAGTACTGTAATAGTTATAGAAGTAACAGCAGCAGCAGCAGCAGCAGTAGTAGTAGTAGTAGTAGTAGTAGTAGTAGTAGTAGTAGTAGTAGTAGTAGTAGGAGTAGTAGTAGTAGTTGTAGAAGTAGTAGCAGTAGTAGTAGTAGTAGTATAGTAGTAGTAGTAGTAGTAGTAGTAGTAGTAGTAGTAGTAGTAGTAGTAGTAGTAGTAGTAGTAATAGAAGTAGTAATAGCCATTGTTGTTGTTTTTGTTACTGTTGTTGCTGTTAATATTATTATAATTATTATTATTATTATTATTTAATTATCATTATTATTATCATTATCATTATTATCATTTTATCATTGTTATCATCATTATCATTATTACTATTCAACAGTGATTGGTGCTTTCGGTTCCCAGCCAAGAGGTCCTGAGTTTGAATCTCTGGCCTAATACAGACCATTTTGGGTTGTCTCTTTAAACCACTGTTTAAGTAACGAAAAAAAAAGGTACAGGAGGTAAACCAATGAACTGTGACCTTGCAACAGGCTAGGAGAGGAAGGCCAGAAAGCATGTCCTATGTGTGTGTGTGTGTGTGTGTGTGTGTGTGTGTGTGTGTGCTTGCTAAAAGTGATCGGAAATGGTCTATGGCACATATTGAGGGGTTAAAAAGTCGAAGGAAAAATGCTACTAATAATAACAACAATAATAATAATAATAATAAAATGTATCATTGATATGTTTTTTGTAACAACAACAATAACAATAACAAAATCACAACAAAAACAACAACAACAATTACTACTACTACTACTACTACTACTACTACTACTACTACTACTACTACTACTGCTGCTGCTGCTGCTGCTGCTGCTGCTACTACTACTACTACTGTTACTAATACAACAACTAACACTACTAATAATGACAATGCTGCTGTCATTATTCATGCTATAAATATCATTAACTATATTATCATTATTACTATTATTATTACTGTCATTATTATTATCATGATGAAAAACAGTGACGTTCACATTTGATATAGTTCTTAGTTGGCAACACTGACTGTTAGGCCACGCTTGGCTTCAATACTAGGTTGTTTTGCATCTCTCTCTCTCTCTCACACACACACACACACACACACACACACACACACACACACACACACACACACACACACACACACACACACACATACACACACACACACACACACACACATAATTATGCCTACTGCCCTACCAAAATGATCCACCAACACCATCATTATTACTTACGTTCGAGTGAAAGTTAACCTGAATGTTACTCTTGAGTTCTGGGAAGTGTGGAAATATTGCCAGCTGCTGAGGTGACGTCATGAAAACAAGGCTTTACACACACACACACACACACACACACACACACACACACACACACACACACACACACACACACACACACACACACACACACACACACACACACACACACACACACACACCAACTCGCTCTATTGTGTACGTAAATAATAAGACATCGATTTACCTGGCAATCTGAGTATGTGTACCTATGTGTGATTGCACCTGTGTGTGATTGCACCTGTGTTGCTGGGTGAACGAAGGCTGTGATTGGCTCAAGAAACACCCTTTGGAATAGGTCTAATTGGGATAAGTGTAAATGGGATAGGTCTAATTGGGATAAATCTAATTATGATAGGTTTAATTGGGATAAGTCTAGTTTGGATATATCTAATTAGGGATAGATGCAATTGGGATACGTCTAATTATATAGTAAGGTGTTGAGGTAATCACGTAATAGTTTTGCTAGAGTGAGGATTTTCATGTCCTGCTTCATGGCATTATAGATTACAATACCTTGGTTACGTACACCTTCTGTAATCGAGACAGTGTTTTGGTATCCTGAAAGTGATCGTCGCAGCGGGAGGCTCAGCTGGTCTCTCCTTCGATCTCACCCTCCCTCTTGACCGCCATCGCAGTGAGAATAATCAAAATGCTCTCACCGCTTTGCTTTGCTCACCCGTCCACTTCACCATGAATGTATTATAGCATAGGTTGGTGTTCAGGGAATGCGGTGAGCGGACGAAGCCTTTCTGTAAACCACCACAAAACTAGACTCCTGAAAACATTATTACATCTGAAAAAGGTAATAACGGGCTTCGTCAGGTGACATATACCAGACAAAGAGATGATTTATAAAAGCAGACTCATGTTTACTCGTAAGGTGAATGGCTTCCTGAGTATAAGCTGGACAATAGAGTGTGGAGGCGAGGGGAGGGGAGGTGCCACCGGGAAATAACTGCCTAGCATGGGTTTCTGTGCTCAGTGCTAGCTTACCATATCACTGCAGCACTCTTCCCCCCCCCTCCTCTCTCTCTCTCTCTCTCTCTCTCCTCTCTCTCTCTCTCTCTCTCTCTCTCTCTCTCTCTCTCTCTCTCTCTCTCTCTCCCCCCCCCCTTCCGTTCAGGTGTCGTGTCCGCGTGTCTTGTGGATCACTTGACACTTTACCAGTTGCCTCGCCTCCCTCTATCTCCTCTGCTCACCTGATTACCTCCCCATGTCTTCCCACCTCTTCCCTTCCCCTTCCCTTGCTTCCATTCCCCTCCAGCCCCGTCCCGTGCATGCCACCGCTGCGCACCGCCACCCCTCGGTACAGCTGCATCGCATCAGCGGCTAACTCACACAACATGCTGATGGCCCCTCCTGCACACTATTATTCATTCATCACAGTACCCTCTCATGCAGCCGCCATGCTCACACCAGCAGACCCACGCCCCAGATGTATGCAAGGGGAAGACATACAGCTCGGGGCACCAAGACTTAGAGATCCTTGTAATACTTAAGGAAAGTTTGTGTATTGCATTGCAGGAGTAAATTTTTTTTATGATACTTGCAATGGTGAAAATGTGGAATACTGGTTTTGTATTAAATTTGACATTCCACAAATAATAAATTGTGGTGTTATATTTGTCAGAAACAGACTCATTATGCTTCTGTTGACATTTTATGCTTTACAACTTTGAGTAAACATACTTGTCTAAATCACACACACACACACACACACACACACACACACACACACACACACACACACACACACACTACTCATTACGTGCTACACCGCGACATAACAGTCTACCTTGAAGTGAGTCAACTGTCATTCAAGATGTAATTCAAAACGAAAAAAAATGCATTGCAGCCAGTCTTCCTGAGTCCGTGTGAGGAAAGCAAGGCCACAAGTGACCAACCACCCTTCCCGTCCTGTCTGCCTGTGGAGCTGTTACTCTACTAGGGCGAGAGGCAGTTATTCCACCTTTAATACCTTTAAGAGATTAAGAAATTAAATAATGTTTGGTAAAAGCTAGATATTATGTTCTGGGGGAAAAGGAACAGTAGAATTTCTTGAGTAAAAATATATCTAAGGTATTTCCCACGTACGGACCATCTTGATAAAGGGTGTCACCACGAAACAGGCAAAACTCTACCACAATAAACACCGTCCCTGCGTCTCCTCGTGACCTGACCTGATCTCGGATTAAAATGAGCACCTTTTACTATAATAAGGTTCCGGGAGCACTAACGCCCCAAGGGAGAGAGATTTCGAAGGTGGGACAGAGAGTATAGGATATTTTTTCCCAACGCGGTGAGGCGAGGAAGAGGAGTAGGAAGGCCAGCAGCCCAGCAGGCGAGTGACAGGACCAGAGTCGTTCCAAAGTGCTGTCTTTATTTATTATATTTTGACAGTTACCAAGAAAGTGCTTGGCTATATGTGTTTATGAAATCGTGGCTTCCAGTCATGTCATACATTCTACGCAAAAACACAAAACAAACAATATCTGAAAGGAATTATGGAACCAGGGAAGGCAAGTTTCCTCTGAGTAATGCCGTCTTAATACCCCCCTCCCCTCCCCCCCCGCCATGCCTGCCTGGTGTCCCATGGGTCGCCTCAAGACTTCCACAATCCACACAGAGTCGCTATCGCACGGTGACCAGCACAGTGCTCTGGATAAGGAGAAAAACAGAAACAGATAAGATAAGATAAGCTGTTTTGTGACAACACCGTTTAAACATATTGCCAATGCTTACGACTTTAAGGTATGTTAAGGGATTACTATTCTACTTCGCCCACTCCATGACAACAAGCCAGCCGGGTTTTAGGGACGAACGGCCGACCATACACAAACACCCTTGGCTGTGACACGTGCCGGGCCGCCGCTCCCGCCCCGCCATCCTCAACATCGGCGTACGTTCGGGCCGATGGGACGGTGTGCGCGCAATGTATACCGCTGCGCACTGGTTAACAAACTGACACCAACACACATACATACTCCCCAGCACCTCCCTTCCATTCTACTCATTACGTTTTAACTAATAATGCACTGAGGAGACGTGACCCATCTGATGCTTTGCTTAATTAACGAAACGAAGACATTCATTCACAGGAGCTGCCATGAGTAGGTCGGTCAACTGGCCTCTTACAGCCTCCTTGTTTCTGTATGCTCTTATGTTTAGTCATAAGCTATAAGAAACACAATAGGTGCTCCCGATGATCTTAAAACACCAACCCTCTCTTTTATTTAATATGAGATGTTAAAAAAGATTTGTATATGTAGCATCTCTCAGCCCGCCCAAACTGTCCTCTTCTCCCTTCCTCCCTCCCTCCCTCCCTCCCCTGCCTCTGTTAGTGTCCCCAGAGACAACCCCAGGGAGCAGGGACGCGCAGGCCACACCACTGACTCTTAAAACCACACCGTGAAGATCTCTGTCTACTGATATTTTTGAACAGGAGTAGTAGTAGTAGTAGTTGTTGTTGTTGTAATTGTTATTGTTGTTGTTGTAGTAGTAGTAGTAGTAGTAGTAGTAGTTTTTGCTGTTGTTGTTGTGATACATAAAATAAGTAGCATTTACTCGTGTGTGTGTGTGTGTGTGTGTGTGTGTGTGTGTGTGTGTGTGTAAGAAACAGGACAAGAGCGTGGTGACTTTTTTTTTTATAGGGAAGAACAGGGGCTGGAGAGGGACAAAGTAGGTGTGTGTGTGTGTGTGTGTGTGTGTGTGTGGCGGGTGTTGGCGTTGTCCTGGAGTACTGTGACGGTACGGGGACGGTTAGCCTGCCTCTCCCCTAACCCTGAGGAGGCGGTGGTGGTGGTGGTGGTGGTGGTAGCCAGGTGGTGATGGTGGTGGTGGTGGTGGTGGTGATGATTTTTAATGGTGTACGTATGGACAGATGGTGATGAAAGAGAGGGAACTGGTGCACGGACATGGTGGTGAAGTGTGTGTGTGTGTGTGTTGTTGTTGTGTTGCCAAGTGTCAGGTATAAATAAGTGGTATGTATGTATGTATCTATGTATGTATGTATGTATGTATATACGAGTACTTGGTTATCTCCTACCTACTGCTTCTCTTCACCTCCATCCCTTCCTCCCTCCCCTCATTTCCTCCCTACCGCCCGTCTCACTCTAGATATTATCCCCCTCCTCCTCCTCTTCCTACTACCCTCCTCTCCCCCTCAAACAGACTCACCTTCCTTCCCCCTTTCCTCCTTCCTCCTTCCCCTCCTGCCTTCCTTCGCCTCCGGGCTGAAGTGATTTTAATGCTGTATGCGAATCTATAGGGAATAGTTACCCCTTTTACCACACCCTAATGCCGGTCCTCGCATAACCAGCCCCTCGCGAGCCTCCCCTCACTAACCCCCTTCAATGGCTGGAACAAAGCCGGGACTGTGTGGATGATATCATTGCTGTTATTTACGGTGCTTTTATTTCAGGAAGTCGCTGTATCGGGGCCGCTGCTATGCTGATTGCTGTGTTCTATCGCCGCGGCTCTGTCTTCCTCCCGAAGCTAATGTGTGCACGGCAGCAGCGGCGGTGGCGGTGGTGGTGGTGGTGGTGGAGGCTTTGCGAAGGGCAGAGGTATGGTGTGCGGTAGTAAGGAGAAGGGGAGGGAGGGAGGGAAGGAGGGACCGGTACTGGGAGGGGATGGGGCAGGTCTAGGGGGTAGGAGGGTGTCCCATTGTGCCGGAAGCTTTCGGGTAGAGGAGAAAACTTCGAGAGAGAGAGAGAGAGAGAGAGAGAGAGAGAGAGAGAGAGAGAGAGAGAGAGAGAGAGAGAGAGAGAGAGACCAAAAAAAAATAAAAGAGAGAGAGACTTATCAAATGTCGCCATATTGCCATAAGTTCGTCAACATATTTGTACCCTGTGACGTTCTTCGGAGCAATGTCTCATCCGCCGCCCGTCCGCCCGTCGGCCCTCCCGCTCGACGCTACCTAACCTCCGCTACCTCTGTAATAGTTAGTTATCATTCCTATTACCACCACCGTTGTTGTTGCTGCTGTTGCTGAGTGGCTGTAGCTCCATCATCATCTACATAATTCATCAATAGTTCCGATTTAGCACGTTAGGGGACAGAGCGCCCCGGCAGAAGCTGGGTAACCTTAAGCGCGCCATTCCCTATTAATGCAAGCGGCGTCATTTATAGGGAGCGCTTTGGAGACAGACCTATGACGACTTGAAGAGACGTCCAGAGAAGAGCTTGGCCCGATGTAACCAGCTGTGGATGTGTGACGCTGACTCTACTACCACGTCTTGTCTTATCGTCTATGTGAGAGAGAAAGAGAGGGAGGGAGAGAGAAAAGAGAGGTAAGTACGTGACGTCACAATAACCAGGCTCTTATTGGCCCAGAGCGTGAGAAGACTGTGTGACGTCACGGATATAAGACAATCATCCCCGCCCTTAGAGATCAATGTCGCGTGTTTTAAAGTCAGCATGAAGATCGTATTTCAAGGAAGGACTTAGCTGTTTCCCCTCCGATACAAATATGATAAACAGAAGCGGGGGAAACAAAATAGCATCTTGCCAAACAAATGCGGTGAGGAAATAACTTTTTTTCTTATTATTATCTTACTGCGAAAAAACATTATGATAGTAGTAATAAAAGTAGTAGTTGTAGTAGAAGTAGAAATAGTAGTAGTAGTAGAAGTAGTAGTAGATATTTGGCAAACTAAAGCCTTATCGATGGGTGAGAATGCTGATTGGTGAAATTTATTAAAATACACACACACACATACACACACACACACACACACACACACACACACACACACACCGACGTATATAACGATTTATTGTTCTCATTTCTTTTCTTTCCTTCCCTTCCCATCGCTTTTCATTCCCATCGCTCGTATTGTTAGCTGTTGATGTTTTTTGTTACACTCGACGGCGGCGGCGGCGGTGGTGGTAGTGGTGATAGAGGTGGAGGTGGTGGTGGCGGTGGTGGTGGTGGTAGTGAAGCGTCAGGATGGAATAGAACTACTTATATTGATAGCAAATGGTTTATACTGCGTCTCAAATGTATCTCTCTCTCTCTCTCTCTCTCTCTCTCTCTCTCTCTCTCTCTCTCTCTCTCTCTCTCTCTCTCTCTCTCTCTCTCTCTCTCTCTCTCTTATCATCGCCCCATTACTACTATAATTACTACTACTATACTACTTTTACTACTACTCCTATTACTACTACTACTACTATTACTACTACTACTACTACTACTACTACTACTACTACTACTACTACTACTACTATATACTACTACTACTACTACTACTACTATATATACTACTACTACTACTACTACTACTATTACTACTACTACTACTACTATATACTACTACTACTACTACTACTACTATTGTTGTTGTTGCTACTCCTGTTACCACTTTTTTTTCTGTAGATAACCTCCATTCCTTAAGACTCGTGATGTGATAAGCTCTATTTTGTGTTTCATAACAGTTCATTGACCCTAACTTAATTATCTGTAGTCGTACACCTACTACTACTACTACTACTATTGACTATACCATCACTACTATCATTACTACTTATCTCTATATCACCATCACCATCATTACCATCATCACCATCATCACCACACCTTGGACAATAGCTCTTCCTCGTGCACCAATCCTGCCGGCCGACGTGCCTCCCGTATCAGCAGGTGTGAGGAATCCATAAATATACCTTGGCTGGCTCTACCTAGTACCTACTCCTGGCCTCTCGACACTCACCGTATGTCTGTACTAAGTAGCATGTCTGTAAGTCTGTAAATACGATGTCTAACTTCACCTCTCCACGCCTCGTCTCTTTCTCTCTCCCTCATCATTTCCTTTCCTCCTATACCTTTCCTCTTTGTCCGTCCCCCACCCTCCCATATACAGACACACACACACATACACACACACACACTCACATTCATAGTAATGGTCCAGGTGGTGGTAATAGTAGTAGTCATGGTGGTAGTAGTAATGGTATGGTATTATTTCCAGTATGTATGATTACCCCCGAGACCAGCACCAACACCACCAACACCACACTCAAGTGAATATGTTACGTGGCAGGTCAGTGCACACACACACACACACACACACACACACACACACACACACACACACACACACACACACACACACACACACACACACACACACACGAGACGAGAACAAAGAAAATACACAATCACCAGCGTTTAGTGAATGCGTTGATAAGATAGACAGGAGAGTCAACCTAGACAGATGGATGGATGGATGGATGGATGGATGAATAGACAGATGGATGGATGGCCTTACGGTGCTAGTGAAGCCTGCAAACACAAACACAAACACACACACACACACACACACACACACACACACGTAAGGAAATCAGGTGTTGAGGAATGTGTACGGGTAAGGGAGAGACGGGAGACGGGGATGAAAGAAGGTTAGCCACTTCTCTGTCTGTCTGTCTGTCTGTCTGTCTGTATGTTGCTTCCCAGAAAACCTACCTTATCATTGCTGCCATTTGCTCAACCTTCATCAAGACGCAGGCTGTAGCAAGGAGGTGCCCGGCCATAAGGACCTGATAAGAGGTGGCCAGCAAGGGTGTGTGTGTGTGTGTGTGGCCAGGAGGTGCTCAGCTGGGGGCTTTGCGTTTTTGTTTTTTGTTTTTTTTATATGTATGTGTGTGTGGAGGCCAGTGCTCTCTCTCTCTCTCTCTCTCTCTCTCTCTCTCTCTCTCTCTCTCTCTCTCTCTCTCTCTCTCTCTCTCTCTCTCTCTCTCTCTCTCTCTCTCTCTCTCTCCCTTGATTTGCTTTTTATCTCCCTGGTCGTGTTTATTGGGTCATCCCCGTCGGACCGTCCTCTTCCTCCTCCCTCATGCAGCTCCGTGTGTGTGTGTGTGTGTGTGTGCTGCTACTATACAAGGTTCAGTGGTGCAGCAGCTGTTGGCACCTTATAATATGACGATCACTGTCACCCTTACTTCAGCTTCCTTCCCTTCTTTGTAACATACTGCCTTCTTCATTCACCTGATAGAGACACTGACTATTAATAAAAACAAAAAAAGTCTTATTTTCTTTATAGCATGACATGATAAGAGGAATAACAAAATGAATGTATGTCAGTGTAAAGATTCGTGTTTTGAGTTCGTTTCCTATGCGTGCTCATCGGTACAGAAGTTAGGTCAGCTTTCAAGGGTGATGGACTACTGCAGATCAAAGTCTTCCTTCACATGCGTACAAGTGTCACTACAATGTTCATGACAAATCTGCATTGCCTTGATCAGACCAGCAATGGGAAACTTTATTTATGTTAAGGAATCTATAATAAAGAGCGATGTATAGCTTCTACAGTAGTATTGTGAGGCGCGTGGAGACCAGTGTCCATGTCTGAGAAAACTATAGATGCCTCGTCTCTGCTGTGCTACAAAAACCTACATATAGATTCCAACCCTATGTGATGCGTCACCTATAGAGAGAAAAAACTTATACATTTGATTCGTATTAAGATCCTACAGTTGATCGATGACGTGTAATGCATTAGTGAGTTTGATAATGACGGTGGAGGGTGCTGTGATGTGTGACATAACCGCTAGGCTACTTATCCGACGCCACGGTGGGAATTCCTTGAAAGCAAAGGTACAGATGAGAGATTCTTCATGTGTGTGTGTGTGTGTGTGTGTGTGTGTGTGTGTGTGTGTGTGTGTGTGTGTGTGACTGATTACCTTCACGATTAGCATGTGTTACGTGAAGCTACGACACACACACACACACACACAGAATGAGAGAGAGAGAGAGAGAGAGAGAGAGAGAGAGAGAGAGAGAGAGAGAGAGAGAGAGAGAGAGAGAGAGAGAGAGAGAGAGAGAGAGACCTTGCATGAGGGAATATATCGACGACGGAAACACCTTAACGCGTCATAGTTTTTTTCCTGGTTCTCCAAAGTGACCAACACGTTAAGGTGATCCCGAGACTGCCGCTGCTTACGTACATTACCACTCGATAAATCATTGTTTCACTACCTCAAGAGCTGCCTCGCCAGTTCACAATCGTTATGGATGCTAAAATCCTTTGTCAGAGATAGCAGTACAGTCGCCAAACTATTTCAAAACCTCACCCGACACCCAACACCTAACCTAACCTAGCCTAACCTAACCTAACTTAACCTAGCCTATCTATAATCTACACTACAGCATGAGAGATGAGTCAGAGTAAATGATTCACCCTCATCAGCATTATACGTTCATCAACTGACCAAACTCCAGCAGATGAAGCGGCCAGCGGCAACAGCTACTCCTTGGCATGTGGTAATGGGTATCGCCTCTCATACTAACCTCGCCACTCTTATAATTCTCGTCTCATCAACATTCAGGTGTTCCGATAGATGAAGAAGTAGACGATTTGCCGAAATGCTCAGGATATTTCAGACACTAATGAAGGTGAAAGTCCTGTAAGTTTTGTGTGTCTCTAGCATTGCACTCGTCATAAGCTTAACGATGTCCGAATGTGGAGAGAGAGATACGGTAGCAACAAGATAGTCAACAGGATCAGAACAGCGGCTTGTCCCTTGATCCTAAATTATCTTAAAATGGAACGTGTTAAGTTATCAATAGCGAGTCACAAGCCCAATCCCCAGCCAACCCAACCCAACCCAACCCAACCCAACCTGCTATATATACCTGATGATCAAGGCCGCGGAAATCCCAAGGGAGGAACACTCAAGTTACTCGTTAACGTCCTGTGTCGTGAATGAGTTAGTAAATAGATGTTAACTATATCGACTTGTGAGAGAGAGAGAGAGAGAGAGAGAGAGAGAGAGAGAGAGAGAGAGAGAGAGAGAGAGAGAGAGAGAGAGAGAGAGAGAGAGAGAGAGAGAGAGAGAGAGAGAAATACATATAGACAAAAATACATATTATCACACATACTTTAGCAAAGACCAAACCAACTTGTCCTTGTAGCACGCAGGACAAAGGGGGATTAAAGAAGGATTTATAAATGCATCCTACATCCTACAATTAGCTGGGTCCTTTATGCAAGAACAGAGAATCCCAATACGCCCCGTCACCCACATCCTACACGACAAGGGAGCAAGGGAAGCAAGGATGATAACACCGCTGATACCACTTGCCTGATACTGGCTAAGGGATGAAGCGGGAGGGATGACTTTTTTTTCCTTCTCTCTCTCTCTCTCTCTCTCTCCTCTCTCTCTCTCTCTCTCTCTCTCTCAATACGCCCTCCATTGAGATACTGATAGGGTCCTGTTATCTATGTCAGGGAGGATCTGATCAAGGGTCTGTATGTATGTACTGCGTATGTGTGTGTGTGTGTGTGTGTGTGTGTGTGTGTGTGTATTGAGAAAGGCAGAGTGGATGGAATTAATACATAAAGAGAGGGTCTAGTCTACTGCATGAGGAACACACACACACACACACACACACACACACACACACACACACACACACACACACACACGCACACACTAACACACACACCCACACACATACACACACACACACCATTATTATAACACAGTAAACTATTTTCTCGTAGTTAGCTTAGCCACCCATATACATATATATATATATATATATATATATATATATATATATATATATATATATATATATATATATATATATATATATCAATTTTCATGCATACATTGAGAACTTAATGTTTAAACGCCATGCATAGTCTCTCTCTCTCTCTCTCTCTCTCTCTCTCTCTCTCTCTCTCTCTCTCTCTCTCTCTCTCTCTCTAACACGTGTTACAACTGCGTTCTAGACTCACTGTAAGGTTGTTATGCCAAGAGCTCATGTGATGTTTCTCCTATCACTGACAATGTGTGTATGTGTGTGAGAGAGAGAGAGAGAGAGAGAGAGAGAGAGAGAGAGAGAGAGAGAGAGAGAGAGAGAGAGAGAGAGAGAGAGAGAGAGAGTTCTGTCCTGCGTATAAAGGCAATATTGTGTGTACACCATAAAGGGTAATCTTTTTCAAACCGCTAAGTCCTTTTAACAAGTGCTCGGGGACGGTGGCGAATGTGTTAAGTGTTCTTTCTTTTCCGTAAACCCTAAGAACGTGCTGATGGCCCTAGCTGTTTGTTTGTCTTAGTGAAAGCAGTAAAGGTTGTGACAATGCTCTCTCGGTTGGAATTTTTTAAAGACATTCACAGTAGCCTAAGGTTGCGAGTTTGATCCTGGCTCACGGCAGCTTCTTGGTGAGAGGGATAGCGCTCTCTCGTTAACCCTAGCATAACTATTATATATATGGTCTATAGCTACCTGGTTTGAAGATATTATTTGATTACCTTTTTAAATATAGAATCTCCAGTAAGCTCGGTACCTTAATTTATTCCTCGGGCTTCACCTGTTTTCTAGATTGGTGTTGATTAATTTGTAACTCACATCCTATTTACTCCCCACTACACCTGCGTCGTCATCATACTGTTTAGTGAGTACATAGGTGCGTGGGAAAACCTAAAATAACTAGGCTATGATAATCCAGATATCACAATTGGTCCAGTGACACGAATTTATGAATCTCACCCACACCACATTAAGAACAGTACACCACTCACTCTTATACTCTTAAATACGAACCATACATTACGTTGATCACTATACTAAGCTATCGTCACTGTATATGTATAGTGTGGTGCCTAGGCCATAACCTATAACCTAACCTAACCTAACTATCACACAAGCTAAAAAAAATCACCAAGTTCTTATAAATATAACTGGTTTGGGTGATGGTAGTGAGTTATGCTTCACAAACACGTAACAATGTTTATTTATCTTCATTTAATTTTAACAGGAGTACTAATACCTCTAAGAGTTTTGGTATCTACCCCCCACCCTTTTATTTCTACCCTAGTTTTGGTGTTGTAAGCTGTATTTGTGGTGCTGAAATGTTTTTTATGTTGTATTTCATAATGTGTTACTCGGCCTTGTGTTTCTGGGCAAGTTAAGACCGTGTATAGGTGTGTATGTAGACGGTTGTGAGTATAGTGTAGTATTGTTGGTTAGTTTAGGTTAAGGAGACGGGGATGAGCACCGTGGCAAAGCGCGACTCAGTATATACGTCTCATTACTTTATTGTTACCTGTATATGACATGTTCTCTCGTGGTCTTGCTGGTTACGGTGGAGGAAACTTTAAGTAAAATGTTATTTATATAAAAAAAAAACTATAATCATTTTAATCTCCTGTTTGCTGACGACTTATTATAGAAACTGGAACGCACTAACATTTTTTTTTTTTGCTTTCTCTCTCTCTCTAAAAAAAAAAACAATCAAGTGGTCTGCGTTTTTAATACAAGTTTATTCCTGACGTCATGTTATACTACCTGTTGAATGGGGGAAAAAATGCCTTGCAAGACGAGTATGTTGACATTAAAACGTGGAAGTATTGGCCTGATGCCTTCACACAAATAATGGTGAGTTGTGATAAAAGGTGATTAAATAGCAACACCCGAACTAGCTAACTATTATACCATATATATAGTTATAGTTCTGCTAGGGTTAACGAGAGAGCGCTTCCCCTCTCACCAAGAAGCTGCCGTGACCGAAAATCAACCTCGCAAACTATAAGCCATAGAGCCACCACCACCCTGCCCTCTGGTGGCGAGTTGTCTCCTTTCTTATGTGCTCTAT
>JAPQNM010000013.1:1572020-1622020 GCA_029783475.1 Metacarcinus magister | reverse complement strand
ATCCTGCATCTTGTATACACCACATGTTTTCTTGTTCTCTTGGTGGCTGTAGTGTTGGGAATATTCGTTCTTCTCCATCATCTTGTGCTTATTTTATCTTATTCTCATTAACTCACTCACTCTTCATGAGCTTTGTGTTGTTTCCCCCAGGTAAATATGACTGGAAGGAAGGTCGCATATCCGGAGGAGCCTTTAGCGGCAAGGACGAGGCCTTTACCCAGCTGCTGACGGAGATATACAGACTTTACGCTCTCTCCAACCCACTCCATTCCGACGTGTTTCCGGGCGTGCGGAAGATGGAAGCAGAGATTGTGAGAATGACCCTTGATCTCTTCCAAGGTGGCCCGGATGCCTGCGGCTGCGTGAGTGATCTTGTTGTTGTTGTTGTGGGGAAGGGAAGGGAAGGGAAGGGTGTGTCTGTTGAGGAGAAGGCAGGAGGCAGGAGGCAGGGGTCTGGTGAGGAAAGTCTTTGATAATGATTAGTGGAAATTAGCTCATCTGACTCCCCTTCTGTGCCCCAGATGACAACAGGCGGGTCTGAGAGTCTGCTGCTGGCAATGAAGGCAGCGAGGGATTGGTGTCGAGAGAACAAGGGCATCAGCAAACCCGAGGTGGTCATGTGTCATACAGCTCACGCAGGGTTCGACAAGGCCGCCAGCATGCTTGACGTGAAGCTACGGAAGGTTAGTGAAGAGATATTGTAGTGAGTGAGTGTTGTCATGCTGGATAATGTTGTGTTTATGTTGCAACAGTGATTATGAAGCAGAGGCCGGAGGTTAAGGGTGAACCAAGAGTGAAGGTTCGGTCATTCTTTTCCCTCTCAGGTGGACATGGATCCCGTGACGTGCCAGGTGGATTTGAAGGCCATGGAACGGGCCATCACTTCCAACACAATTATGGTATGTGTGTGTGTGTGTGTGTGTGTGTGTGTGTGTGTGTGTGTGTGTGTGTGTGTAGAAATACATCTGGACAACAAACTAATGAGCCATACTGAAGTAGTTCCTCCCTTCGTCGTGCAGCTCGTGGCCTCGGCCCCAGAATTTCCTCACGGCATCATTGACGACGTGGAGAGCGTGGGGTCGTTAGGGGAGGCGCGGGGCGTGCTGGTCCACGTAGACTGCTGCATGGGCGGCTTTCTCCTGCCCTTCATGAGAGCCGCGGGTTATCCGGTGACACCCTTCGATTTCCAGGTGCCCGGCGTCACCAGTATCTCCGCCGACACGCACAAGGTGAGGGGGGGGGGAAAGGTGCTTGTCCTTCATATCGTAGAACCAACACTTGTTTCATTGGCTCTGAAAGATAGTAACACAGACTCGTATTTAGCTTTAGTTCCAAGAAAAGGCTGATACGTCATAATGTAGTGCCATAATTGCGTGTCATTATCACCAGTACGGCCAGGCACCCAAGGGATCCAGCGTGCTGATGTACCGCAGTCCTGACTACTTCCACCGACAGTTCTTCGTGACCCCGAACTGGCCTGGCGGCATCTACGCCACCCACGGCGTGCCGGGCTCCAGGGCAGGCGGTGAGTGGAAGTCTACTTTGCCAGCATTTGTCTGTATATTTGTCTCCTTCCATGTCTAGCAGTCTATGTATACGTATAATACCAAGGTGTGCATTGATGTACTGTCAGGATACACTTTAGGTAGTATGCGGGGTGTAAGGGGAGTGTGGCCTGAGTGTGCATGCAGGATGCCTCGGCAGGGCTGGTGGCGGTGTGCTGGGCGTCGCTGTTGTACCACGGCTTCCAGGGCTACACCAACACCACCAAGAGCATCATAGCCACCGCCAGGAAGCTAAAACAACGGTGGGTCACGCTTGGCACTTATGACCTCCTGGATAATTGCTTGTGTATGTGATATATGTAAGTACACCCTCTCTCTCTCTGTTTCTCTCGTTATAGTCCTCCCTTCCTCCCCTCCTCCAGGTTAAGGCAAGTTCCTGGAGTGAAGGTGTTCGGTGATCCTCTCGCCTCCATCGTCGCCTTCCACACCACTGAGATGGATGTCCTCAAAGGTTGGGGATGTGCTCACCGCCCGTGGCTGGCACCTCACCTTCCTGCAGTACCCGGCGGGGTGAGGCTTGCACACACACCACACACACACACACACACACACACACACACACACACACACACACACTAATATATAGAATTGAACTCAAGGCTGAAGAATTAAAAGCTAAATTTAGAAGGTTTAAGCCATCTAACGAGGGAAGCAATTAACCTCTGGCGACAGATTTTCCACTTAATTCCGCAATCACCCTGCCATCTGACGGCTGAATGGTGAATTAATAGACGAAAGCTGCCATCTAGGTGTCGATTATCACATGGAAAAGTTATGTTTTACTCAAGGTTATTGGCATCTTGTGTTGGGATTACGACATCATACTAGAAACAAACAAGGCAGTTACCACATTATTTGTTTCATGATGCATCGCTTTTACTTTCATTTACATCTTTTTTTGTTGTGCTTTTGTAGCTTCCTGTATGATTAATGAGAAAGTCTTTTGTTTATTTTCTCCGATCGTATCCTCCCAAGCAATGATTTTCAGCAAGTTGTAGGAGTCGGGGCTTCGTAACACTGCTTCCGTGTATCAAAATGTTATAACCCGTAATTATATGCTATGTGTGTGTGTGTGTGTGTGCAGGAGCCAGACACACACGGAAGCTAACTTGACCAGACACCTGTGGCAAGTATATGCACACACACACACACACACACACAGAGCAGTGGCAGTTATCTTGTCAGTTCTTCATTGCAGGTTTGTGCAAAATACTATATAATCATCTATCACACAGTCCTTCATAAGCGCTTTAAAGGTACTGCCACAACCCTAATTGAAGCTTGTGTTTCTTGGCTTGAGAACCTGTCTTGTTACTACGCCTTTCAATCCTTTTCTTAAGATTCGAACACACCTATTCCGAGGTAGACTTAGATATAATGTTACTTTAACATTAGCTATAACAATATGGTTTTATCCTCTATGCTTGCTTGGTGATTTACGCATTTCCTCCCCCCCCCCTACTTCTCAACAGTCTGCACGTGTGTCTCACCGGCCTGCACGCCACAGATACCTTCGTGGATGGTTTGATACATGACTTGGAGGAGGCGATGACGGAAGTTCGAACTAACCCTGATACCATCAAAGGCATCGTAAGTATTTTTTTTTTTTCTCTCTCTCTCTCCTCGCTACAACACTTTATCTGTGGCTGTATAACTGTAACCAAACTTTGGCTATAACCTTAGGGCAGTAAACGTTCCGTGCGTAAGTAGAAGCAATTGTCTCCCTCCACCGTGCACCACCACCACCACCACCTTTTCCTCACCACAACCCTCTCCCCCGCCCACCACCCTACCATCACAGGGCAAGGTGTATGGCACAGCAGCGGCCATCCCGGACAAGACACTGGTGGGCGAGGCAGGCAAGTTATTCCTCCAGTGCTACTACGACACCTTACCCGACGCCGCCTAAGAACGCAAACCCCCGTGTGATACGACGAACATAAAGGTGCCAGTCTACCAATACCTTCAAGCAAGCCAGCGTAGGTATTGCATGTGCCCGAACAGCTATAAATTGTACCATGTTTCCTCGATGCTTCCGAGCCACGCAGCAAAACAAGACAAGGCGTTAGAGGTGTATCCAAGTGATTTGTGACGCATCTGATTCCACTTAATTCACAGGTTGAATAGATAAAATAATATTTGTAGTATGATTTATAAGAATAAAATAAATACCTTCCAAATACATCCAGGCTTCCAAGTTAATATTTTCTTCGGTATCTTAATATAGAGTAGGTGGCCAGGACCCGCCTGTGACGAATGACTCAAGGTCATTCTGGTCCTGATCACAGAATGGGATAACAATATTCCATTATACTTTGATATTCCTTTCTTTAATGATTTTCAATGATTCAGATGTTTTTCTTCATAAAGTGCAAGGCTAAGAACCTATAATTGAGAACATTTTATTGCCAACAAAACCCAAAATGATTTTTTTCTGTTTAGGTGTTTGCAGACCACTTCATACCTAAACATCACAGACCTACAGTTTGCTAATGTAACATTATAACACTGTCTTAACCAAAAGTGCTGAAAAAAATTTTTCATGGGTGCTGGGAAATGCTGTATACATGACAGTACTATGGTAATGATCCTTATAACCAGATGTTAAGGAGTACTGGACTGCCTACACCTCACTACAGGAGATGCTGACGTCGGAAAATGTAAAGAGACGCTATAATTACATTGTCTAAATGTTGTCATGGGATGGTGATTATTATGCATGCTGGATGGAGTGTTTGGTGTACAGTACCTAACCTAACCGAACCTAACAGTACCTAACCAAATACTTGAGTGTTCTAAACTTCTTAGGTTAAACTCTCATCAAAATGTACGACCATATTCGTTGTATCGAGTTTGATTTGTGTAATGTATGTATCATAAGGAGAGAGAGAGAGAGAGAGAGAGAGAGAGGAGAGAGAGAGAGAGAGAGAGAGAGAGAGAGAGAGATTTCGGATGCAACGTGTCTGGGGATTTAGCAAACCATCCTACTTTTTTTTTTTTTATAGTTGCATATAGTATGTCATTCCCTTGTTTCCTTAACTTCATTAACAAGCTATACAAGTCTGCCTTCCTCTCCTTTCCACCTCATAACCTAAACTCCTTCAAGAACACTTCATCAGGAAACCTCATTTTGTAAGTTGGTTGCATATTTGAAGCTGTCAACTCTGTCGCTATAATAGAATGGTAGCTAGCAGACATTCTACACTGATTTGTTTGACAGTACCTACTTGGCTATCTGTTTTTGTTATATAAAAGTAATTATTAATGCCTTGGTTTCCTCTGGGGTGTCAACCATTATACTTTGTCCACATCAAATGCCACTCCTCATACTCTTCCACTCTATTTCCACACTAAATGGAGATTTCCCTCTCTTACTGCAACTCATATTCATTCTTTATAATACTGGACAGTCTGTTTTCTTGCATAAAAGGAAGATAGGTGACCAGGATATATAGATTAGGATATTCGGTCATGGACGTCCCTCTGAGTGAGTTCCAAGGAATAAGTGTCAGGTTATTTTAATTAAATAATCTTCCTTTCTCTGGTTATGTCCACTCTGTAGCTTCACATTATTTACTTCTAAAACTTATTCTTCCATTCCCATCACATTTATTGCCTTATAGTGTAATGCCTCGTGGAGTAGCAGTGAGAGAGGTGAAGCCAGTGATTGAACCCCTGACAGTACACTCAACACACTGGTGCCTTACCAATCAGATCACAATGATCACTAAAGTACAAGTGGAGTTTGGTGGACGTTGATTGTCCCGTCATTACATTAGGGTGTTACTATACACTTCCTTAACACACCTCAGGTGTTCTAACTTGGATGGTAAATGAGACTCATATTTAATATTCTATGTTGG
Source organism: Metacarcinus magister (assembly GCA_029783475.1). NCBI lineage: Eukaryota > Metazoa > Arthropoda > Malacostraca > Decapoda > Cancridae > Metacarcinus > Metacarcinus magister. The sequence continues at coordinate 1,616,592 of JAPQNM010000013.1, read as the reverse complement.
GAAGCTATTAATTACATAAGTCATTGTAGGTTTAGTAATACAGTACATGTGTAGAAGTTACAGAAATCTTTCACCATAAGAATGTCAGTCTATTTCACTCTTTCCACATAAACATAATGTCATTCACACATTTAACTTCAAGCAAAATCTTGGATAATATTGATATGTAGTACACATAGATGAATGCGCATCTACAAATGCATACATACACATAGTAGAAGCATATACATGTGTGTCAACACACACAGACACACACACATACAAACACATTTGCAATATGTAACTTAGTCTAATGTTAAATATTAGACAAAATCTGGACAGGGCTGGATGTTTGTGATGAGACAGGATGATAAGTATGTAGTTCTGTGTGTGATTACTTAAGAGTCGTTCCCAAGCCTGGATTAGTGCTGCTTCTCCACTCTTATAGGTTAAACTAATGGAGAGGAAGTGGCAAGCATTTTTCATAATGTTTTAGACTTGTTGCCATAATCACCAACACACAGTTCATAAGGTAATGAGAAGTGCTCTTGTGCCAGTGGGGAAAGGACTCACAAGATGACTAGGATTGCATATTGGTGTGTAGGAAGGGAAAGGGATGATCAAGGCTGAAGCTAGTGAAGGTGCTGCTATAGAAGTAAACTGGAAATTTTTTTTGGTTTTGGTTATAGAATAATGAAATTGTTTACCACAGGAAAAAAGAAAAAGACATTTTTGCTCTGGTGAATGTACAGCATAAAAAAATTGCACTGTTAATTCAAACTCCATGTACATATAATGTTTTCAAAGTAATATATACACACGATAAAGTACTATAGTGATATTTTTTCTCACTAAAAAGATTAAAAACTATTGGACATAATACTTGTTCAGATAGTCATAACAAATTCTTCCTGTCTCAAATAGATTGTCATACACTTCTAAGTCTCAGTATTTGTCATTATCTTCAGTGCTTTTTCTAGATATCAATAAGCTGCCTTACATTCAGGGTTACATCCAACCTCACCCAATCAGAGCCAACTGGCCTATGACACAACCAACACCAGTCCACAAGGTGAACACTGACACTACTGTACCTTTTTGCTTCTGGTTTGAGGTCCCACTTTTTGTTTCCTTTGTTGGTACATGTAACTCATCATCTTGTACATGGCTGCCGGGGAAAGATGATTAATAGTTAGATACAATAATTATTCAACGCTCACGTATGATTAGTAAAAGTTTCTCGATAAATATTGTATTCTTAAAATGGTGACATAGCTTTTTACTGTGTTTATTCAGATATTTATTTAATGAAACTTTCTTAAGGTGGACATAGCATAAGTTTCTATTTTCATTTATGCCAAAGCTGGTAAACCACAATGGATATTTAAGAAACATTTATCACCTTAGTACAGTATCATTAGTCAAACAAAAGTGAATAAATTAATAAAAAATAGTCTGAAGCAACCTCACTGATACTTTACTCACCTGGGAAAAAGAAGAAGAGGATATAGATACGCAGGATGTTCGGGAAGTAAAACCCAAAGTTGATTGAATTGGGCAACGACACTGAAAACTTGGCTGTCTCCTCAAAGTACGGGATGCTTCTGTAGAGGAAAAGTAAACATAATAGAATGAGTAACTACCACACCTCAGATGAAAGAATATTGCATAGAGAGCTGGAAAACTACACCTCCTCTTTACCTTATGATCACCACACCTTCCAGAATAAAGCCGAGGGGATAGAGTGGGATCCAGAGGGTGTAGCGGAGCCAGGTGATGAGGCCGTTGTCCACGTCGTACACACGCAGCATGTAGTAAGGGTACCTGTGGAGTGTACCTTTGTTAACAGTCACTCATAGGAAAGGAGTACATACCAGCATCCATTGTACCTCTGTAATGTTACTTGTGCATTACTAGTTGATTCCTGGTTGAGTGAGAATGGAGGATGGGTAGCTAGGGAAACCTGGGGAAGGTAAACTGTGGAAACTCGGATGTCACAGTGGCCCTTGTGTCCCGGGGTAATGGATTAATTTCCATCACAGCTACAGCATGTGCCTCCACTTTACCTTTACTTAGGGTTGTACTACACACCCCCGAGAAAAATAGATGGAGGGCGGATAGGGTGATGACGGCTATTTATCTTACCCTCCCCATGTCATCTGTGATTATTTTCCTTTCATGTCCCACAAAACAGTTTACATCATCTCTCAAAAGATATGGTGATGATCTGTTGTTGTCCATGCAATATTACAGCCACATTCTATCTATCTATTTATCCAGCAAAGAAGGGTATCTAATATAAGGCGTTTAGGGTTCCTGTATTTTCGTAAGAGAGATACAGAGGATGGGGCTTCTCGGACTCCTCACTCCATCCCTTTTGTTGCCTATTAAGAACTGCAGGAATTACTGTGGTGGAATTCTTGTAACCTCCACCACAGGGCTAAATGGAAATACCTGAAGGATATTTTATAGGAAAAGCGGAATGAAGTTATGAAAATTCAAACATTTTCGCTACAAAATGTGCAGAATTTTGTTAAGATTTTTCTCGAACTGTTAGAACCTTAGAACTATTAACAACATCCAATGGCAGTTTGTTCCAGGTAGAGGTAATCTTATATATGAAAAAGTTAGTTGTGGAAATGGTCTGGCTAGTAGGGGAGCATTTGTATCATGTGTAAAGAGTAATGCAATGGCTTTACCTGACCAATTCGATGAAAGACCACACCAGGAAGAGGTAGAAAATGACAGGCTTGGTTTGCATTCTCTCCTCCGCCTCAATCAGGCAGAAAAAGATCACCCCTCTTCCGCCAACCTGTAAAGCAATGCAAGGTTATGAAGAAAGAAATATTACACCACACCAGCTACACAAAAATCCCTCAGCACAAATAGGTTAAAATAATGTTCTTGTGCTACAATTATTATTAGATGTTATTCTATTTCCATGGTCTCCCAGGCACAGAAAAAGCATAACAAAAACAGCAACATAGGCAACTCACAATGAATGGCATTGATAATGAAGAATGATGTACGAGCATCACTCATTGATGTGTGATGAGCCAAATCAGAGTAGTGGCACGCTGAATTCCAGAACCCAATAATTTGCTGGACTTGTGTTTTCAATTTTTCTCAGATATGTTTGTGTATCTATCTATCTATCTATGAGTATGGGTATATGAATGCACATTTGTTTGGGAGAACGCCACTTGTATAATAAATAACAACCCTCGATATTGTCTCAAATGTTCTCATATGCTACCCTTCAATACATGCCTTGGTAGCAAATCAATGAAGCACACCTGCATGAGGGAGGGGAACACAGGGCCGCGGGTGTAGCCTACAATGGGGTGCAACACTTCCAGCAGCTGGGTAAGTAGACACAGGCGCATCATCCAACCCACGGCTGCATATGTCCCTTCCATCGAGTCTGTGGGATCAAAAATAGATGTTATAATGAAAGTCTGCTAAGTGGATGTACATTACACAAGAATTTATATTTTTGTTTTTTTAATAACTTGGCTGTTTATAGTTTTTTGTTGTGTCATATACCATTTGTAGTCCTTATGATGGTTGAATACACACACAACTCTACATACATGACTTCGATGATTAAACCTAAACTGTAATATGTAAGTTATATGGTCCCCTCACAAGTAAAAACATGTGACAAAATTGGAAAGAATACAGAACAGCAACAAAGATGGTGATAGATTTGGAAGATCTAACATACGAGGAAAGATTAAACAGAATGAAATTGACAACACTGGAAGAGGAAAAGAAGACTTGATTACACTATGTATATTGAAGAACAACCTGGAGAAAACATATTAAAAATCTAATATTGAGAGGAAAAGGAGAGGCTGGATATTTGAAGGGACATGAGAAAAATTGTGAAAAGGAATTTGCTTGAACGACACAAAAAAATACAGCTTTCCTCAGAGAAGTACAGATACTTAGAATGGACTAAAAGAAGAGGTGATAATGGCAAAGAATGTACAAAACAAAAATTAAAGGAAAGGCTGGACAAATATAGATACGGAGACAAGACCATACGAGTGTAGCTCAGCCCCAGTATGCTACAACTAGGTAAATACACTCCCAGGAGGCAGAATAATTTGTCTATCTATATACGAGGTTGACATACCCATAAAATAAAGTAGCCGAGACAAGGCACATATTCACACTCTCCCATGCATATATACACATGCAATCCAAGATATATCCACATGCAATATAAGAGATCATGGAAAAAAATTGTAAGGATACCAAAAAAAATATTGCTTCTTATATTGAAGTATATATATCTGGAACAACCTAAATACAGAAGTGATCCATACTAGGAATATACGTACAAGAATTTAAAACCAAGCTGGATAACAGTAGATATGGAGATGATACAGTATGAACATAAGTGTTTTCCTGTATGTTACACCGAGGTCATTACACCCACCTTGGCCATCCTTGAGGTAGCGGGTGGAGGTGACCACAGTGAGGTACAGGAACCCAACAAACTGCCACAGGTTGTACAGGAACAGGTACACCTTCTTGAGGCTCTCCCCTGAAACACCACCTGTGCATCAAGAACAGGAAGAGAGGGAGGATGGCAGGTTAGGGAGAAGGTATTAAGGTATTATCTTGACAAGGTGGGTTGCACTTCACTTGGGAGGTGAAGTGTGTTCTACAGGCTTGATGCTTCAATTAACATGGCTTTGTTGAGATCACAATAATACTGTATGAGATGGAAACAAAATTTCATTAATTACAAAAATTTATGTGGTACTTCTTATTTTTCTTTCACTCACAGTTTGTTGAATGATGTGAGATGGTTTATGAAAACTGTAAGCTTAAGAGAAAGTTTATCTATATCTATATACCTGATTGATATCTCCCTCAAAGAGTGGTGCCAAGACAAGGCATCTACATAAGGTTCAGAGAGAATTTAATCTTCCCTCCCCTACCATGGGGGAAAAAGAGAAGAATGGGAAAGAAAATAATTTGAAGAGAAAACATTCTCTAAGATGCATATGAAGGGTATCCAGACACACACCAATAACTTTACATGAAGTGAATATTGCCTACAAACACCATACAATGTAGTTGCCTTGTCTCTACACTTCATGTCCTCCCACACCTTGCCCTCCCCAGACTTACGCTTGGAGGGCCACCCCAGCTCCTCTGCTTGCATCTTCTCATACAGGCCAGGGAAGTCATCATTGATGTCCCTCGCCTCATCAGAAAGGTCCTCTTCATGGGTCCACTTGTCAAAGTCAATCTGATGACAGCATCTCAGGGTGAGGAAGATGTTTTCAAACTCATATATACAAGCTGGCTTCCTCCAACAAACAATAACAGTAACAGTGTAGAATTAAGAATTATTGATCTATCTATATGCCCAGTTCGTATCCCCCTTAAAAAGGGTAGCAGATACAAGGCATCTACATAGGGTTCAGGGATGAATTAATCTCCCCTTCCCCTCTATGCCCAGTCTATTAGTAGGAAGAAACATACAGAGGAGGGGCTCCCTAGCCTCCTCACTGTCACTATTAGTCACCTTTTACAACACGCAAGGAATACAGTGGCAGTACTCTTACAGCCTGGCCACTGATGTGTGACCTGGCCGGGTCCTCTCAACACAGGGGAAAATGTAAGAATTATGATCCTATTTGAAAGATATTAACAATAAACTTCAGAAACTGAGTTATAATAAAGTAAGTGAATTTGTGAATCCCTGTGTAAGGAAGGTGGTGTTTATTATTAATGTTATCACAGGTGTGTGATGAAATGATAATCTTGGATGGCACAAGTTACTGTATGAGCAATGCAAATAATGTATCACAAATATATGCATCAATAACTGAGATACTGATGTGAAACTAGATTTTAACGATCATTCTGCTTCCTTAATACATATAAGATTGATACTTTTCACCATTGGTTTTGTGGAAAGTGAGGAATATGGACTTACTTCCATTATTTTTTGACATAAAACAAAATTATAGGAATATGAAACCAAACCATGAAAACAACAACAGTCTACCAAGAATGTGTCTTAAATCACCTTGCCTACTGACTAACACAAAGGAGTCTTTTCTTGTGCCAATACTCTGAGTTTCCAAATAGAATGAAGTATATAAAAACTTTAAAATGTAACGGTGAATATCATGCCATATAATTAGAACTGATACAAAATGAGGGCATACGTGATGTGTGGTGCGGCTGGTGAAGAGAGTATTACCTTGAGCCAAGCTGGCTTCTTATTGTCCTCCAGCAGCCTCGGCCAGAACTCCACATGGGCCTTGTTTAGACTGAACTCCACATTACGTTCCAGCACCCGGTATCTGCTACTCTGCGGAGGGAAGGAAAACTAAGATATGCAACATTCTTCACTATTTTTTTAAAGTCTCTAAGAAGTGACATCAAATTTTTAAAAGGTATTACAGTAACTCCTATACACCTGCATACACCTGTTGGCATAGTTCATGTCATACAAACATTCTTGATATGAGAATTCAATGTTATGAGTATTAATAAAATGGGATGAATTTGAGCATGTGTGACCAGTTTTATGAGGTTGGGTGAGGTTTGGAGATAATAATTCTAGCGTTTGGGGAAGGTTAACCTCTACCTGGTTGACACGATAACATTAAAGACTTGACAAAATTATTAACAAAAAAATGTATCTATTTACCTATATCTATCTATCTATCTGTATACCAGGCTGTTATCTCCCTAAAGAGGGGTAGCCAAGACAAGGCACACATACACATACTCATGCACACATACTTATACACTCCTCTCACTTAACCCCTAGAACCCCTATAGAAGAAAAGGACACCCCGCCCAAACACTGCGCTTCCTCCACAAAACTTACAAAATATATCATTAGTATGGGGTTATGACATTAGGTAAAGTGAAACATCAAGTTACCTCTGTGTCAATGGGTCTCAGGAGGTGAAGGGTGAACCCGTACTTCTTTTCTCCTTGTGCACCATGACCCACGGCTGTAAAGGACAGCTGCTGCTCTTCCAATTCCACCTGAGGAGACTGAAGGGACAACAACTCAAAAAGGGTTATCATCAAACATATAACCCGTATAATAGGGTATAATCTATAATTTTTCAAACTTCCACACAAACCACAAATTTGAGTTTTATTTCCTTGTGAATGTGTTTTAGATATAGAAGCGAGAATATTTTTTTCATAAACATTTTCCGGTGATGCATCGTAAGTGTGATATTTGCACTGCAGTTGTTATTAAGATCTGCTCTCGCTGCAGGTGTAACTACTCATGTTTTCTGTCTAGTTTCTGGTTCAGTATAAAGAGTGGATACTACACTCATACCTTGTTTTAACAGACAAAAGGGGAGAAACATCAGTCTGATAATGCCGATTGTCTGTAGTTACCGACACTAAGTCTGTAGTGGCTAATATCAACAATTACATTACGAAAGCAAGAGGAATAGTATAATACTGTACATTTGATGAAGCACACTATCCAAACTGACAGTGTAAAATACCTGTCAACTTTAAATATACACCATAATACAGTACTTTAACATTTCTAAGTGAGTCGGCTGCTGTTAATTTTATCCGTTGCTTCTGAGAGGTCCGTAAAACTGAGGTATGAGTGTATGTATTTACTTCCGGAAACCATGAACCTATAAATAGATAGGCATAGGTTTTATGTGGCGTTTGGTTTAATTTTAGAATGTCCATTACTTCCACTGCTACTTATTGGGGCTGAGCAGAGAAAGTCATGGGCATTTGAAAATCAAATAAAATGCCACATAAAACCTACTCGTACGACTATCTACTTATCTTTTATGGTTTCTGCGAGTTAATAATATCCATACTTGATAATGATAACTAAGGTGAGTTATTTTAACATGGTGATTACACGGTGAATATTAAAGTTATGATGATGCAGCGCAGGATTTAACTCGGGTCGTTAATACGGGAGGCAGGAAGTTTATCGTTGTACCACATCAATTTAGTGAAAGATTTCTATTAAAAAGACTGTACTGGTTTCCTTACATATAACTCATTCTTAAAGAAATAAACTTGAATTCATAGTTAGTGTAGAAGTAAAAAATTTAGTTATCTGATGGTTATTGTGAAAGAGAAAGTTGCATCTTAACCTAACTTATACCTGGAACTGAAATCCTCTCTGGTAGGATAAAAAAAAAGCACCATACAAGAGGCAATATATGAGTTCTGAAACACTAATCTATTTAATCATAACTAAGTCCAGCCTAACCTAACAAACTCTCTCTCTTTCTCTCTCTCTCTCTCTCGTTATTTAATTTGTTAGGTTAACATTGTGATACAGAAGGAAAATGGGAAAGACACATAGTTTCATTATACCGACTAACATAACTGTCTGGCTCACTGTAATGAAACTGGGGCTACATACAGTGTACTTTGCAGTTTAATTCATATAGAACCTCCCAAATGGTTTGAGAGAGAGAGAGAGAGAGAGAGAGAGAGAGAGAGAGAGAGAGAGAGAGAGAGAGAGAGAGAGAGGCTTACAGATACGCAGGAATCTTAGAGATTCTTACAGATACGCAGGAATCTTACATAACAATGATACTATTATACATGTATACATTCCTTGATCTCACCTGTACATTCCTTAGCTCGATCCTGAGTGTGATCGTAGCGTCTGTCTGAGCCCAGTACACGAAGGGGCTCAGTGTTCCTCCCTCCTCCTCCATACTTTTATTGTCCAGGTAGACAGACAACCACTGCCTACCTCCACTCAACTATAATCTTGTCTTAAATCTTGTAGATAACCTTTGAACCGATCATGTAATACCTCTATTATCTTCTTGTTCTTAGACGGTGAGGTGTAAGGGTTAGCTTCCCTTTCTTTGCTTCCCTTCCCTGTTAATTCAATCGTCTGTTGGAAGCTGGGAAAGGAGCGAATTTTGTGTATCAGTTTCCAGTCTTATCTTCCCCCAAATCCAGTTCCAGGCTCGTCATGGAATACTTTTATTAGGTTATTATTAATGTTTAACTATGGATTATGTAGTGAGCCTCCTTGCTGGTCTCTCATGGTATTATAATGTGATTGGGAAGGTAATAGTAGTGTCCTTAGATAGAGATGGTTAGTGGTGTTAGTAAGCAAGCATCATCATCTGCTGGAGTGACTGTTGTCGTGGTAGTCAAGGCAACGCATTACTACCTGCTGTAATTGTTATATTATTGCAACAAGTCTTTCTGAAACAATGTATAATATATCTTTAGGAGTATGTAGCTATGATAGGGTTGCAGCAGGGAATCGAGCTCCTGACAGTATACAAAACGTCTTGAAGTAGTATTTCAGGAATAATTTAAAGCCATTTCCTCGAGGGATTGTAGTGTTTCAGGAACAATTTCAGACTGTCTCCTCACTACCCTTCTTTCTTTTTCCCTATACAATCATACCTACTCATTTTTTCTTTTAATCCCTATCTTTATCTCATATTATTCTTTCTTTTCCCGGTACAGTCGTGGGCGAACGTCTTTGTATTATTACGTTAATTGGATAGGAACACAAGGAGTTACCAGGAATCTACACCGAAACACAGGTAATTCTCGGTAGATTAGTTTCAATTAACGTTGACTAAAACACCTCGATTATGGGTTAGTGGAAGACATTATATCAGAAGAGATAAGTGGTTCATGAGGAAGGAAATGAGATATGTGCATGTTAATGATACGTAGCTTAACTAAGGAAGGTTCGCTAAACAGTCAATAATTTGCCCACTTACTGCCTTCTCAAGACCCATGCAGCCCAAGTACACACACACACACACACACGAAATGAATACAAACTTTCTCAAAACAATTTAAAACTTTATTTACTTAAAGACAATCAACATTTAAAAAAAAAGTAATGTACATATTTATTAGTTCTTCCAATCATATCTTAAGAGTACTTAAGACACATAGTTATATATACACTCAACACAATGGGGTCTCCTCTAATATCTTGGTGATTAATTCAGTAGATGGACGTAACTGCAGAACATTTGAGGCTCAATCTTCGTGCTGCCCAGTAACTAGCTTCATTCTTACCAAACAGCAGCTCAAGCTTCTCTCCAGTAAACCAAGGCATCTTCAAAGCGTCTTGCTACTAGAAAGGGAAAGGAAGAAAAAGATCTCGGGTTATATATAAAAAAATAAAAATATATACTAAAAAAAATAAATAAATAAAATAAAATAATAATAATAATAAATGCAAGGCTCCAGGTCCCCCTCACCGTAGTGAGTATTAGCCCCTCAAAGGGGGGGGGTATCACAGTGACCAACCTGCTCATTGTAGCCTGGTTTCGCATTCCAAGTTGGCTAAGATAAATACAGTTAATATGTGAACTTACAAGGCGAGGGATAATCATGTACCTGTAAGATGAGGTAGAGTTCATTAGCACCTGTAAGATAAGGGAGGTTAGGTAGCAGCCGATAGATAAGGGATGAGGCACCTGCAGGACCACAGCAATTAGGACCTGTAAGATAAGAGATGATTAGTTTGTATCTGTAAGAAAAGATGATTAGTTTGTACCTGTAAGATAATAGGGTTAATTTGTACCTGTAAGATAAGAGGATTAGTTTGTACCTGTAAGATAATAGGGTTAATTTGTACCTGTAAGATAAGAGGATTAGTTTGTACCTGTAAGATAATAGGGTTAATTTGTACCTGTAAGACAAGAGGATTAGTTTGTACCTGTAATATAATAGGGTTAATTTGTACCTGCAATGTAAGGTGATGGGTTATAATGAAGCAAAGAACACTACTTTCTGTCCTTACCTTTAACAATGGCTGCCTCGTTTGAATGTCTTGTGATCAGAACTTCCTTACAACTGTGCAGCTCTCGTCTCTTTCAACTTTCCTCTTGAGCTTGTAAACTACCTTCTTCTATGCCATTACTTCAGCAGAAATACTTTTTTTTTCCTCCGTAATATTATCGTCTTCTTCAATGCAACTCGTACACAATGCTGCAAGAAAATAGGTAAAATTAGTACAATATAATGGTCAGAAAAAGAAAAAAAAATAATATGTTGAATAAAAAAGATTCCACGCTGTATAGTACTTACTTTTCAAACAGACGCAGCACTTCACCACCATTCCGTTCTTCTTCCATGTCGTCGTCGCTGCTGTGGTAGTACATTAACACGGGCATTGCTGTGGAATAATCTAACAGAATGAGTGGGTGTACCTGTAAGGGAAGGTGGGTTAGCAGTGCACCTGTAACAGAAGGTGTGTTAGCGGTGCACCTGTATGGGAAGATGGGTTAGTAACGTAACATCCTACCGCCCTAACGACCTAGGAAACCGTAGTTGCATTTACTGTGTTCGAAGAGGTGCTCCAGCGCTGTCCCTCTTCCCGTGATGCGCTGTATAGGGGTACTTACCTAGAAAGAAAGAATAAATACATGTTAATACACCATATATATATATATATATATATATATATATATATATATATATATATATATATAAATACAAACATATATAAATGCCTAATACACAATCAGAAACACCTTCCGTCCGCTAGCCTCTATCCGTCGTAATATATAACTCTCAAAGTATGACATTATAACAGGGATAATAATGCTTAAAACAATATAAATCCCATCACTTACCATAACGATGAGGAGGAAGCAAAGAGGGTGGCATCGGTGATCTTATAACACACGCAAAACACTTATAATCACTGACCGCGCCGCACGCAACGCAACACACGACCGCCGACCACCGTCTCTACCCTTGCAACTGACCTGACTGCCCGGCCGGCGAAGCGACATTGGTTTGGGTCTCTTCGAATCCATTGCTGACACTCTGACTAACACATCTAAAGCTCATATCATCACATTTCACCTCATTATAGTATTAAATAAAGTCAAGTTTACATCTATTGTTTTTTATCGATGTGTTTTAAGTGATTGGGGAAAATGATAATTGCAAGAAATTAGGGTTGTTTTCAGTGCTTGTTACCTTTCGGACACAGGCATAACTTCAAGTGGACGGCTTGCTCCCCCAATTGCCCCCTATAGCCCCCCATTCCCCCAACACCCTCCATCATCCCCCTACTCCTAGCCTCTACCTTCTTACCCCTCCCCATCAACACCTCCTATACTGTTCTCCTCACACCCATCCATGCACCTCCATACCCAACACCCTGTACAATCATAGCTAATTAATATTTGTTTTCTTCCATACAATTACCATACGTACTTATTTTATCATTCTTAGATATATATTTCCATGCAGTTACGTTAGAATGATGATTAGTATTTATATTAGAACGGGTCTCACTAACGCCTTGCAGTGAACAACCGAACCATTTCATCGTTGAAGTGTTATAGTATGTGTTATCTTCTTAATTATGGTAACTTCAGGTGCATGTAAGGCATATTCAGTGATAATGTAATAACACTTAAGATGAAACTTTTTGGAATAAGGTAATGCTGGGTGAGAAATGTAAGTTTACGTGATGCAAGAACGTCGCTAGCCTCCACCCAGCCACCCACACACACTACTAGGCTTGACCAGTGCCACAACACTCTTACCCTTTATACTATTATACCAAAATCTCACCTATTATCCCGTCAACACCTGATGCTTTATCACATTCTGCCTTCCCAGTCTAGTCCCTAATACAATTCCTTTCCTTTAAATTTCATCTTGTTCATACACCCTTTCATCCTTCTCCTTCATTACCTTCAAATCTTCAATGTATTCTCCAGAGTATACCTTAGCGTCATGATGTTTTATAGAGAGGAACTTAAGAATAATTGCTTCGTAATGTTGTAATGATAATCACTTGCTTTATGTATCTTATATATGATTTACGTTTCTGTTCATGTAGCATTTATCTTTCAAAATCATGTCAGTTTTCAGTGGTCAACAAGTGGTGGGTGATGGGTGGTGGGTGATGGGTGGTGGGTGACGGATAGTGGATGGTGGGTGGTGGGTGATGGGTGGTAGGTGGTGGGTGATGGGTGGCTCTGAACGAAGCAAGATGGTGTGCATAGCGTTTTCCTGCTACTCGTACGTAAACAAAAAAACTACTAAACAAAATAATTGTATTAATGATACAATTATCTGATGATATGGAGTGAAAACTTAAAAAAAAACAAGTGTAGGAAGACCTTAATGAGTTGCGAGGTGGTCTGGGTAGCCTCACTGGGCCTCACCTATCGTGTTCTCCCCTTCATGTATATATAAAAAGGAATAATTAGACATTTCCCTGTTTCCACCTTCAGTTTATTTAGTATAGAGAACATGGCTACGTAAGCTAACACATTAATATTACAGGGGAGTCTGGTTGCGTCCTCAGGGAATGAACAATTATAACAACAAACTGATTTCCTATGATCAGGACATAGTAATTTTATAAACAGTGAAGAGTAATGAGATGATACGTGAATGTGGATATAGTCATACAGTTGATATAGTCATACAGTATCATGCAGTTGGATGTGCTGTTACCATGCAGAGACGTGGCTCCAGGCTACCACAATTGTCCGTTCGAGGTGCTCCCCATCACCCCCCCACCCCCCACCCCCCAACACCCCTAGCCCCCCAACACGCCACCCTTCCACCATCCTCACGCCCCCACGCCCTCACGCCCTCGTCAGTCTCACCAACATTATTTCTCTTCTTGTCTAGCTGTAGCATGTAGTTCTTCCTAATATGGCGTGGCATCAATTCACAAAACTGCACCAACACTTAACATTCTTTGATTGACTTATATTTACCATCAAACCGAATAAGGGTAAGAAGTTTTTCCGAATGTTACCGCTAGCCTCGCCCCAGGCCTCCTGATGACCTCCTGTGTGTGTGTGTGTGTGTGTGTGTGTGTGTGTGTGATTGCCAGTCATTACCTATTCAACTTACATGAGCAGTAATGGAATAGAAAGGACAATGCCCCCCCCTTTACCCTCCTTTCCCTTGCTGTAACAGGCCTGGTCTTTGCACGGATAGAAAATTAACCCAGGCTTCGAATCCCCGAGCCACTGAGCCGAGTGAATCAAACATGGCGGCAAGGCAAGGAGTCACTTGCTGTGCACCGCGGAAACTCAACACCTCCAAGTCTCAGTCTCATGAAAATTGTTACAATGATGTTTTAGGTCATGCTGAACACGAATCTGAACTTATTTTCATCATTACACACCCCCCCTTTACCCCTTCCCCCCCTTAAACCCTTCAGGTATAGGGTAGAAGGTTTTTTGCTACTGCCGTTAAAACTGTTTGTCATACATGAAAACTTTTTAAACAAATTTTACTGTAAATTGGAATATCTAAAAGTTTTATTGAAGTCATTTTTCACGTATCTGTGACGGTAAGGAATTTTTGATTATGTGGTCCGAAAATGTCCACCAGAATTGAGGTCGAATATGTTTTTGCCATTTTACTACGAAACTATTACTCTTACAGGAAAAAGGATTATATACAAAGTTATGCAGTTTGAAAAGTTCTATCGATTGATGTCATCACCTTTCTAATGTCTATTATACCTTTGGAGAAAAGTTAATTATTGTGCACAAAATTAATGTTTTCTTTTCCAATTCTTACATCTATACTTATGTTCCAATTCCATATCACTATAGCTCAAAAGAACGGGCATGTCCTGCTCTTTCTTTTATATTATATACTCCTTTTACGTAAATCTCATAGTTTTCGAGTTATTTCAAAATACATGATTTCTGTCAAAAAATCTAAGGTTGGTACCCAAGGAAATTTCATGAAAATTTCCACAACTCGGAATTTCATGAAAATTTGTACATAAAGGTTTTCGGTCATACTGAACACGAATCTGGACTCAGTTTTATCATTACTATAATATCAAACATTAAACAAATATATATATATATAAAAATAAGAGATACAGGAAATACTTTCATTATTCCCGTTACCATCATCTCATATTCATTATTATTATTATTATTATAGTATTTATTCATCATTATGGTGATGGTGGTGGTGGTGGTGGTGGTGGTGGTGGTGAGATAAACTCTTACGACAATTTAATAAATAAATAGATAGATCTTTTCAAACTGCATGACTTTGTATATAATCCTTTTTCCTGTAAGAGTAATAGTTTCGTAGTAAAATGGCAAAAACATATTCGACCTCAATTCTGGTGGACATTTTCGGACCACATAATCAAAAATTCCTTACCGTCACAGATACGTGAAAAATGACATCAATAAAACTTTTAGATATTCCAATTTACAGTAAAATTTGTTTAAAAAGTTTTCGTGTATGACAAACAGTTTTAACGGCAGTAGCAAAAAACCTTCTACCCTATACTTGAAGGGTTTAAAAGGGGGGGGGAAGGGGTTAAAGGGTGGGGGGTGTAATGATGAATATAAGTCCAGATTCGTGTTCAGCATGACCTAAAACATCATTGTAACAATTTTCATGAGATTCGGAGGTGTTGAGTTTCCGCGGCGCCCAGCACGAGTAGACAAGAGTAAAATGGTGAGGTTAGGTTAGCTGTGGTGCCACATCTATTACTAAACCAGCCCAAATACCATACACACTCGCTAATACTATATACTATACTACTATAATACTATACTAATACTATATATACTATAATACTACATTAAGTATATAGTATTAGCGAGTGTGTATGGTATTTGGTCCGGTTCAGTAATAGATGTGGCACCACAGCTAACCTAACCTCACGTCTTCACTCTTGTCTAGTCTTGCTGTGCGCCGCGGAAACTCAACACCTCCGAATCTCATGAAAATTGTTACAATGATGTTTTAGGTCATGCTGAACACGAATCTGAATTTATTTTCATCATTACACCCGCCCCCTTTACCCCTTCCCCCCCCTTAAACCCTTCAGGTATAGGGTAGAAGGTTTTTTGCTACTGCCGTTAAAACTGTTTGTCATACATGAAAACTTTTTAAACAAAATTTACTGTAAATTGGAATATCTAAAAGTTTTATTGAAGTCATTTTTCACGTATCTGTGACGGTAAGGAATTTTTGATTATGTGGTCCGAAAATGTCCACCAGAATTGAGGTCGAATATGTTTTTGCCATTTTACTACGAAACTATTACTCTTACAGGAAAAAGGATTATATACAAAGTTATGCAGTTTGAAAAGATCTATCGATTGATGTCATCACCTTTCTAATATCTATTATACCTTTGGAGAAAAGTTAATTATTGTGCACAAAATTAATGTTTTCTTTTTCAATTCTTACATCTATACTTATGTTCCAATTCCATATCACTATAGCTCAAAAGAACGGGCATGTCCTGCTCTTTCTTTTATATTATATACTCCTTTTACGTAAACCTCATAGTTTTCGAGTTATTTCAAAATACATGATTTCTGCCAAAAAATCTTAGGTGGTACCCTAGGAAATTTCATGAAAATATCCACACCTCGGAATTTCATGAAAATTTGTACATAAAGGTTTTCGGTCATACTGAACATGAATCTGGACTCAGTTTCATCATTACTATAATATCAAACATTAAAAAAATATATATACAAGGAAATATTAAAGAAACAATGAAATGATATTAGGTGTCTAATTTTTCACGACACTCAGCCTGTCACTGTCAACCAATCATCTACATAGCACGGTGTGGTGATGGCCAGCCTCTTACCCCAGTAGGAGGGGCATCCTCCGCCTTCGATTTTTGTATAGAGTATAACTTCGTTTGTCAGCGAACATATATACTCTATACCCATTCTAGTTCACCACGAACAGACCTAGGGAGGCAGCCAATCCCAGCAGCCATTGATTTGTAAAGACAATAGAGTATTATAGTCATGCATGTTTTGAATAGAAGGACCGATAGCTGGGAAGTTTTGGCTGTTGCTGAAGTCTGACGGGGAGAGTTATTCGCTGAAGTCTTACAGGGGGTGATTGGAAGACGTATGGGATAAACTTCACCTCTAATTTGCGTCGTATATAATGATTAAACTTACATGGGTACTAGTTTGTGAGGTGAACGTGAAGGTGTTCCGAGTTATAGGAGAAAAAAAAAAGTTTGCTAATACTTTACAACGGAGCCGCACCGTTCTGATACAAGATACGGAGTCTTATCATGCTATTGTTATTGCTTAGTTCACTTTCCAACAGCAGCGTCTTAAGAATCATATGGGGAGAGGTAACAACAATGAGAAGGGGACGCAGGAAAAAGAACACACAATCTGTAAGGGGAGGCGTGTTATCGATAAGAGGTATACACACTGGTGAAAAGGAAGGAAAGGGGAGATGCAGCTACTACCGTGATTGCTGCTGCTCTACAACCCTTTCCAAGTCCCTCCTCTGTGTTGTAAAATAGTGGATCCTTCATTGAGGGTGGAATTTTTTGTGTTTGTCGACTATCTCAAACAATAGGAAAGAGGAAGGTGCTGAAAGTTAAATCCTGATATCTATCTGTCTATCTGCAATGCCACTGACTGACCTTCCTTCCCCTATTCACATATTTTCCTTTACGTTCTATCACTCCTATATGCCTTGCTGAAAAAAATAAATAAATTGGTAATATTAGAACATTACTACTCCTACACATTAATTAATTCTCCTTTTTATTACTATACACCACATAATACGCGTTATCTAGTTTTCTTTTAACATATTGGCCTCGAATATCACAGTGACCCTTGAAATGCGCTTGACTACACTCTTTGTAGCCGGGCGTTGGTGCGTTGCCTTGGAAACGGCACCAGCATGGACGATGCAGCGGACACCAGGCGAAGGGTGAGGTGTCTCGTTGTAAGGCGATATGTTAAGACACTATAACACCATCCAACGTAGCGCCCGTAGGTGTGTGGCGGGGAAGGGGAGGAGGGAGGGTAAGTGAAGGGATGGATCACTGCAGGGGATGGTAGTGAGGGAAGTGTTTATTGTTGGTTGCTCCTTACTGGCAGGCAGGTACTCGAACATACACGGTGGTAAATTATCACTGACAAGGCTCAGCAAACAATGTTAGGTAACAACGGTTTTGTTACTGAATGTAGCGAAAATCCACTGAGGAGGGTGGGGGGGGGGCACCTTTGTATGTTCTCGCCTAGGGCGCCAGAAATGCCAGGACCGCCACTGTAAATAATAGCAACATATGAATAGATAATGTTGATTTGAATTATGTGTGAACAAGCAGACCTCATGCACTCGCTGCTGCAAAAATCGCAAGAACAACAGATTATAAGATTGCTACACTTTTATTCACATCCTTATTTTGAGTTGATATCACACACCACAATGTGTCTGCTCAAGGAACATATTTACTCTAGAACAGCATCTTTAAATCTGATATATAATACTTGATTGCATGTTTGCGTTTAAATTCTAATATGTTGAGAGAGAGAGAGAAGTGGTGTTTGCAAATCCGCTGGTGTGTGTGGGCTGGCTGGCCACGCTGGGATTGGCAAGGGGGGAGAGGAGTGAGCAGGGATGGGAGATGAGGGAGCAAGGATGGAGGAGGAGGGTGGTGGTGGTGGGAGACGAGGCACACTGGTAAGGGGGAGGGGGAGGGGGAGGAGGGGGAGGAAGAGCTTCATCGAGTTGACCCTTGATGTAGAGAACAATGAAGTGAACTAATTAAAAAGAGGTGCTTCTACTATCTGCTTTGCATTAGTGTAATTGATTGGATTATAAAACTGTTAATGGGAATCGCCACTTACACGAGTAAAAGGTATAAGTGTGTTCAGCGGGGGAAGAGGCAAGCAGGCAGGCAGGCAGGCAAGCAGGCAGCTGGCACCCACGTTGCTGCCTCAGGAAGTGACTTAATTTCCACAACAAAGATGCAAACCAATCTCAGTTACAGCATTTTTATCACATACTTAACTATACTTACGACTTCCATGTTCTAGGCGAGAAAAAAAACACACTTTACTTTGAATATTCCTGGTGCTCTGCGGGGCTGTGCATGCTGGAGGGAGACTGACATCCTTACACGTCCGTATGTATCACCCACAGATCAGCATCATCGTGTCTCAGACTTACCAGGAGCACCGGCGGCATGTAGTGTTTAGCAGCGTGACGCCCTCAGACAGTGTTGTGACCTTCCCCGCCCATCCAGACCACAGCTTCCAGCACCTACGCCGCCTCCACCACAAGGGCGTGCAGGTGAGGCGAGGCGATGCAGGTTCTCAGGAGTTGTAGTATAAGGCTTCTTTGAGGAACACGCCAAGAATGACTTTTTGAACTCTTAGAGGCCACCACCACATGGCTTCAGGGGTGTGTGTGTTGGCTTCAGGGGGCTCTAATACTTGCATAGGATTCCATGCTACTTATAGGTGTCACTCTCACGTTCCTAAGTCATACCTCCTCCTCCTCTTCCTCCTCCTCCTCTTGCTCCTCCTCCACTCAAAAATCCTCATGGTCCCTTCCTTAATTCCTTCCATCATCCAGCTCACTCCCCTTTCTTTCTCAGGCTGTTGTGCAAGTGGTGGAGGGAGCTTGTCAGACTGAGGTGAGGGTGCCATGGAGCAGGTGGGTGGAGACGACGCCCCCTTCCCTCCCCCCACAAGACCAGGACTCTCCCCCCGTCACTATCTCCCCGGAGGTGTTAGCCAGGTAAGGGGGAGAGGAGAGGGAAGAGAGTGAGAGGGGAGAGAGTGTGAGAGGGGAGAGAGTGAGAGGGGAGAGAGAGTGAGGGGAAAGCGTTCAGTTCAGGTTAGAAGGAAATTTTATGGAAGGGATAAAAATGGAGTGGGTATTAGTAAGAGAATAAGTAAAGAGAGAGAGAGAGAGAGAGAGAGAGAGAGAGAGAGAGAGAGAGAGAGAGAGAGAGAGAGAGAGAGAGAGAGAGAGAGAGAGAGAGAGAGAGAGAGAGAGAGAGAGAGAGAGAGAGAGAGAGAGAGAGAGAGAGAGAGAGAGAGAGAGAGAGAGAGAGAGAGAGAGAGAGAGAGAGAGAGAGAGAGAGAGAGAGTAAAGGATTAAAAAGAATGCAAGGGTGAGGAAGGGAGAATGAAAGTAAAGGATAACTGTGAATTAATCCTTCACTGCATGCTTTCCGTCCCTCAAAGTATGCTGTATGCTGTATGCTGAGTCTTCCTATGTTTACCTTGCTCTTCCCTTCCACTGCCTTGTTACTGTTCATTCTTTCCTGTAGAATTCTGTTTTTTTTTATTATATATATTTCTCTCTTTCTCTCTCTCTCTTTCTTTCTCTCTCTCTCTCTCTCTCTCTCTCTCTCTCTCTCTCTCTCTCTCTCTCTCTCTCTCTCTCTCTCTCTCTCTCTCTCTCTCTCTCTCTCTTATTCCCCCTCACACTTTTATACGTATAATCCTTTCCTCTCGCCCCTTGTCATCTCTCCCCTTTGTCATCTTCCACCTTTGACTCTTTCACCACCACCACCACCACCACCACCACCACCACCACCACCACCATTCCCTTCCCTTCCCTTACCTGTTCCTCCCTGTCACCTTCTCAACAACCTCTCATTCCCTTAGCGCCTTCTCTTTCCCCTTCTCTGTCTTCCTTTCGTTACAACTTATATAGGGTGACTGAAATCTATCCTTTCTTTGATTTTTCTTGGAAGCTATTCGTTTCTTCTTACATATCAATCACTACTTACTCTTGCTTGCTCCTTTTTGCATTCTAACTAACTATGTACTCCTCTCTTTGCCGCTGATCAGGGTGGAGGCAGCGGTACAGGAAACAGCTGCTGTGGATGTGCTGAGCGATGATTGGGGTCAGCTGGGTCTTGTGGATCGGTCAGCTGCACTCCTCCTACGACCCTTCAATATGCCTGGTAGAAGAACGTCACCTAGTCACCTCGACCCCTCACGTGAGACTATTGTTGGGGTTAGATTAAGTTAGATTAGGTTAGATGTTAGGTTAGGTTGGTGTTGGTGTTAGGTTAGGCTGCTTTTGGTGTTGTTGGTGTAATTCTTCGTCTATTTCAAGTACTTTCTACATATATACATACATATGATTTCGTGAATGGTGGACTCTATGCCTGTTTGTTTGTTTACTAGGCTGTCTGTCACCACCCTCCTCCTCCTCCTCTTGCTGTTGCTGTTGCTATTGCATTAATGAGCCTTACTGCTATTAATGATATTGATGATGATGATGATTGATGGAAAGGATACTGATGATGATGATGATAATAGTAGTAGTAATAATGATGAATTCTTAACACACACACACACACACACACACACACACACACACACACACACACACACACACACACACACACACACACACACACACACACACACACACACACACACACACACACACACACACACACACATTTACGACCATTACAGACTAGGGTGTAATTTAATTTGCATTTCACTTGTAAATCGTAACTCAGCCTCGTAACTCAACCCCGATCACGCACACACACACACACACACACACACACACACACACACACACACACACACACACACGACTAATCAACTTCACTATAAGTCACCGCTACCGTCTCGTCTATACTACACTCGTTATCCCCCCCATCACCTCCCCATCACCTCCCCATCACCTCCCCATCACCCCCAGTTGTTCATCAGACCCACCAATCCCATTCCCCTTTATTTAATTTTCACACACACACACACACACACACACACACACACATCCCCTTTTTATCCCTTCCTTCGCCTGCTATCTGTACACTTCCAACAGTAATTAATTTCCTTCGTATTTTCGCTCCAATTCAGTTATATCTTCAAGTACAAATAGGGGCGTTTAATGTGACTTTCTGTGTGTTAGCTGGGTGTGTGTGTGTGCGTTGTGGAGGTGGTGGTGGTGGTGGTAGTGGCTAGACTGGACTGGGCTGGGTTGGACTGGACTTGGCTGGGCTGAGCTGGGCTGGGTTGGCGTCTCTCTCTGAATTCGTAGTACTGCTTTAAGAGGTAAAGTGCTCTGTTCCTTCCCGTCAGATTATTGCATCAGATGGAAGGGAATGGGATGCTCCGTCTATCTGGTTTTGTGTTGCGAGGGTCAGTGTTGTGTGTGTGTGTGTGTGTGTGTGTGTGTGTGTGTGTGTGTGTGTGTGTGTGTGGGTGTGTGTGTGTGGGGGGGGGTAGGAGTGGGTGGTGTACAGTATGTGTGATTATTGGTGTTGTGATTATTGTTGTTGTTGTTGCATTTATGATAGTAATAATAGTAATAATAATAATAATAATAATAATAATAATAATAATGATAATAATTGTACTATACACTTCAACAACACTCTTTACAATCATCTCCAAACAGACAGACATCCAGTAAGACAGGAAAAGAAAGAAAAAAACATATATTGACTATTATGAATATTTACATCACTATCTTCACACACTCATCTATGTTTTTTTTAATGCTATTGGAAAACCGGGTAAGGGCAATAAAAAACGTAATAAAATAATGTATAAGAACGAAAGTGTTTGATCTATTATCGATATTATTAGTCCGTGATTGTATGCAGTGAAAAACCTACTGACGAGTGACACCTGACAGAGGATGTGGGAAACTAACTTAAAGAAATAGTAATATAAAAAAAAATAGTAGTAGTAGTAGTAGTAATTATCGCTTGTCGTGTGCTTTTGATGTTCTAGTGTCCTCTTGCCTCTTGTTTGTGTTAGAGAATCATCATCATCATCATTAGCAGCAGCAGGAAGGTAAGAAGCGCTGTGTTATGTTTCTTGATTGGTTTTCTGCGCGAGTTTCACCAAGGTTGTCTTTCCGCCGCAGAGGGAGAGGAGGAGGAAGGAACGGAGAAGACCCCAGACCAGGAGGAAGGGGAGGACGAGGAGGAGGAAGAGGAGGAACCATCTTCACCTGACATACTGAAGTTACAAATGTTGCAGGTAGGTAAGACGAATGATAATGATGATAATGATAATGCAATAGAAGTAGTAGTAGTATTAGTTGGAAGAGTTCTATTTATTACCTTGACACCAGTTCGAATTTCCCGCCCTTACCAACTCTCCCTCATACGACCTCCACCAACTCATACAACCTTGAAAATAAATCAAGCGTAAAAGAATAACAAATCCTCCTTGAGTGTACAATAAATCAAACTTAAAAGAACGTTGGCAGGGGTAATGGACGCCACACTTGGATAAATTCTCTCTCCCCAACGGGCGGGTGAAAGGAAATATGGCCGACCCGCCTTCCTCGTATTAACCGTAAAATCGTTTTCATTCGCAGCGGAAAATGATGCGTCGGATACACGAGCGAAGGGCGGCAGCGAGGGCGGCAGAGACAGTAGTGCAACGCTTCTGCCGCCACTACCAAGCCCGCCTGGCAGCTCTGGGTGATGGGCGGGGCGTGGAGGGTGATGGTAGGCAGGGGACGAAGGATGAGGTGGAGGAAGTGGAGGAAGAGGGTGAAAAAAGTGAAGAAGAAGAAGGGAAGGTGAATGGTGAGGAGAAGAAGAAAGAGCTTGATGATGATGATGATGATGCGGAATATGAGTCTGTAGGATCAGCTAGTGTGATGGTGAACTCTGATGATGAGGCTTGGTGAGGTGCACACACACACACACACACACACACACACACACGCATTAATGTTCTGTTCTAAGTAAATATATTCGTGAACACATTCTATATATTACTTCATCATCTACTTTAATTTCATGGTTTATTTTCTTATTAAACTTCAGATCCACTTTCTGACTTTCTCTGTGCAACTGCAAACTAATCTACTGTAGTTCATTAGTAGATTCACTCATCAGAACTATGTATATTATTGACAAAATTAAGCTTATTTAAATATTTTCCCTTAGGTCACGTCTCTGTCTATTCCAAATTCTTAAACATTTTCTGTAATACCACATACAACAATTGAACATAGAAATAACATCGCTTTACCTCACTCTTCTCTTTATTTGTACTATGTCATTGATGTAATACAGTTTCATAAATAAATCAACAATTACATATAAAAATCATGCTCTAGTTTCCTCTCAATGATCCTCAAGTGAAGTCGGCATTTCTCGATTTCTCGGGAGTAATAGAAAACGCGACTATGTGTCAGTAATGGCTAGCACGTGCGCGGGGAAGGTGTGTTGGAGTGTGGTTGTGCAGTGGTCTGGCGCGTGGAGGCAAGGACAGGTGGTGACAGGTTGAACCACTACTAACTTAGCGGTGGAAGGAGGTAAGGTTTTAAGCTAAATATGTCTTAATTCTTTATAATAGGATTGCATCGTTATATAGATACTATTACAATATATATGATTGACTATCCGTAATGATCAAACTACCATTAGAAGTTTTGATTCCCGAGTGTATGTTGTCAAAGATATAATGTGTATGTTACCTTAATATGTTATCCGAGGTTGTTACATACTTCAGTGTGTTCTAAGTCTGTGTTACATCGCATTAACTGCCACTTAAGTCAGTCTGAACAACTCTACTCTTGAAAGGATGTGTTTTCTTAAGAATATATAACACACACCTTTAATATTATTGTGTTTGTGTTGTGGTTGATGACGTGATGAATTAGTAACACGTTTGTACTGTTACCAGACACACAAGGAACGTTCATCACAGTCTTTACAGTGTATTCTATCACTGTGCTTCACCGGCTTTTCATTACGTTGTTGCGATTAATAATAATAATAATTTTATCTCGCCCGATGACATAGGCAGCATGAACAAAGTATAATAATAATATACTAAACTGTTAAAAGCAAGATGAATTATAATGATCGTTTTCTTAAAGGAATAATTTACTCCCTGCGATACTTTTATGATCGAGAAATTGATTTAATAGATTAATATTCAACATTGACACTTTGCACACAATTACGATATATAAGAAAAAAGTGCACCTAAGTATTAAAAAACATCACATGAAACAGTATGAAGTGTGTGAAGAAGAACACCTTGTTGTGCTGGGCTACACACTTTACTTGGGCTGAATAATGGATGGAGGGGCGAGGCGCTACCCACCCACCTACCCACCACCACCTATCTGTACGCGGAGAGTGGAACAAGTGTTGACTCAAAACAATGCGCTTCACACCTTCAATAACTGACATGAAAAGGTTATACCACTTCGTATGTACATAGTTTTATTGAAGTATTCTGGGACTACAGTGTCAGCTTCGGTTCTATATGGAAACAGTAATATTTTCTTTGGTTTATTATGTATGTATATATAAAAAAAAAAATGAGATGAACTGACTCCCGCTCACCCGCTTTCATTCAACATGCATTAGTTCTTTGACTTGTAGTGAATAATGTTTGACTTCTGGAAAGGTTAAAAGGCGTCAAGCTTAATGTCAAGACTTTTAGTAGATTTTAATTCCAGTTTACAGGATGGAAAATAAATACGAGATGGATTGAAGGAAGGATTCTAGTTTATGAACCTTGAGTAGTTTCAGTTTCATATTAAATTTAGTTTTTACATTGTCATTGCACTAGTATATAACTTGTATCATGCGTGACATTTCGAATTCACTGTACAGGTATTTTCTCATTATATTCTATTATTAGTGTGTGTATGAGAGAGAGAGAGAGAGAGAGAGAGAGAGAGAGAGAGAGAGAGAGAGAGAGAGAGAGAGAGAGAGAGAGAGAGAGAGAGAGAGAGACTAGGACAAACAAGGAAACGAACGCAAACATACAATTAGACTAACAGACAAAAAAACAAAGACAGGCAGGCAGAGAGCTATAGACGAGACACAGTTGAATTCCCACACAAATTATATTGAATAAGAGTTAGCCAGCACGTCTGTGTACTAAGGCAGAGAGGTCCTATTATAACAAACATTGTACACGTCTTTGAAAACAGTACAGCATCTTGTTACACGTGGCAGCACACAGGTAGTATAAGGAGGAGGAGGAGAAGGTGTTTATGGCAACTTAACACCACCTCACACTTGAAAGAAGCTCTGTGAGAGGTGTTGCTGCTGCTGTGTGTAACAAATGATAGGATTGATTTTTCTATTGTACGTACGTGTTTATCGGCAGGACCAACACACACACACACACACACACACACACACACACACACACACACACACACACACACACACACACACACACACACACACACACACACACATACAGCAACAACAACAAGATATATTACAGAAGCGAAGCCAACATTCTTTCATCTTTACCAGAAGTTCTCATTCAAGGTCGTTTCCTCTGGCTGTAAACGTGTCTCATTGTCCTTCTTTCCCTTGCCTCTTGTACCTTATAATAACGTATATATAGATCAGTTCAATACTATATAGGTGTGTGTGTGTGTGTGTGTGTGTGTGTGTGTGTGTGTGTGTGTGTGTGTGTGTGTGTGCGTGCGTGTGCGTGTGTGTGTGTGTGTGTGTGTGCGCGTAAGACAGAGGGAGGGAACAGCGATACGTCAGGGAGGGAGGAGAGAAAAATAACTGTTCCCAAGAGATGGAAGAAAACAGTTTACCAACACTTTCATTTTTTTGTGGTGCAATGAAGCGTCCCTTGGTGTGCTAGACGTGTTCCGCCCCTGCTCCGTCCCTCCCCACCCCCCACACCCCTCCACACCCCCTCCACGCCCCCTCCACGCCCCGCTGAGAGACATACATCACAGACCTTGACACACACACACACACACAAGTTTTTCTTATCTTACCGCGTCCTTAAAGTAGATTTCTGTTACCAAAACCTCGTTGTAATAAAATGAACTTGATAGCATACTGAAATAAGTCCAAATATTGATTGGTTGTCACATTCCTTAACTACTACAATAAGCTCGACACTCAATTGAACTTTTCTCTATAATGGTAACTAATACATTCATAACTAGAGAGATGCATTCCTCAATAAGCTAAAAGAGATCGATTATTTGCTTTTCCCTTCATGTCTAACACTGTTCATATGTCTGAGAACTGGTAAAAATAAGTTAATTTAAATGGCTATCCTATACTTTCCACGAATTAATTGTTTTCTCGGATTACAGGTGTGAGTAGCTGCTAATTTAGGGGTCACATGAGACTGTCACAAGTAAGTTCTATAGTGACCATAATGGGACCTTAATGTGACTCTCCATGACACTGGAACCACCACTACTATCACTGCTTCTTCTACTAGGACCCTCAGGAAGACCACTATTAAAAGACCATCGACTCTCTCCACTTGAAAGAAAGGTTAGTGGTCCTTGTTTTGTACCATTTGTCTTAGGTTCATAGACTTGTGTGTTTGTCTCGTCTGGTGTTCACGTTACAGTATACAAGATTGGTGGCCACGTCGTAGTGTGTTACCCACGTCAATGTGCTTGGTGTGGTGGTTAGTTTTGAGGTGGTTGGAAGGTAACTCCAGCTGTCGCAGTTGTGGTTATTTTCGTTCAGCTCAGCCGTCAAGGTTATAAAAAAAAACAAGGTTATAAAAAACAAGGTTATAGAAAAAACAAGGAATTTGATATGAATTTTAGAGATTATTATTAATAGAAAAATACTTGTGACTGCATGTTTGTGTATATGGTAGAACACAATTTTCCTTCCCGTCATCAATATTGTTTTGTAGTTTGAGAACTCTACAAAATATTATTCTCATTCTCTTATATAAAAGGAAAAAATATATAAGGAACAAGATTCACGTGCGTGTAATGACTTTCTTGCCCTAATGAAAAATAGATTCAGATCCGTCTTCATACATTATTTTTTCACTCAGGATACTTAAAGATCAGCATTACACAACGTCTGTCCTTCTTCAGTGTTGAATTATACGGAATGATCATAAGAAAAACACATACCACACAGCCCCTTCCCTTCTTGATCCATATTAGCTGACATATCCCTGAACCAACACTATACTACCTTGGTGATGCTTGGACTAGGGATAGGGATTGAAGTCCATTATGTTACACGGCGCACTGTAAAGGGTGTGTGAGGGAGGAAGGGGGGTAAGGGAGGGGGAGGAGATGCATGTAACCCTCTTGACGTCGTTTGTTAAGAAATATTTCATGGTATCTCGATGGTCCTGTCAACACTTCAACTCTCTACCATTACTCCTCGTTCTCAGACAGCTATCGAGGGGAATGGATCACAGGTTTGAGAGAGAGAGAGAGGTAGTGAGTGACTCCTATGAATATTTTGAAGCATTCGGGTCAGAGGAGAAAATAGATAGATGCAATGCAGGTGATGATGGTGTATAGCCTAGTAGTTTTGTCTGAGATTGTAGTTCTCGTTTTCACAGCTTCTCTTCAAAGGGTTTGCTCAATCCCTTTGTCCTGTATGTGTTGATTGAAAGCCTTGTCTTCTGTGCCTCCATGGGCGTAGTGTTCCTCACGTCCTTGAGCTAGCTAGCAGCACATGTACGCCCGGACCTTCGATTGATC
Source organism: Metacarcinus magister (assembly GCA_029783475.1). Classification (NCBI taxonomy): domain Eukaryota; kingdom Metazoa; phylum Arthropoda; class Malacostraca; order Decapoda; family Cancridae; genus Metacarcinus; species Metacarcinus magister. Next base: position 1,588,389 of record JAPQNM010000013.1, on the reverse strand, counting down.
TTGTCACACTATTATATGCAATGTTATATACGTCATGGTCATACTTTTTTTCCCCGCTCCCGACGTCTTAATGAAAAGTTACTGACATTATAATTCAAGGAACCTCTTCTTGTTATTGAATTGATCTCTTTATTTATTTATTTATTTTTTTACGACGGAACACTTTCAATGATTGACTGACTGCCATTGACTCTGAAAGTAATCCTCAATCTATTGGTGTTACGAGTCATTCATTATTCACGTGTGTGTTATAAGTTATAGTTTATGTCAGTGCTCGTGGTGGCGCTGGCAGACTTGTGGGTGGGAAGACGAGGACCTACGAAGCGATATCTAAAGCAGAACAGGTCACAAGAAGAAGAAAAAGAAGACAGGTCGTATATTTGATGATGTATGATTTGCACTCGCATCTTGATTTATTCAGAGCAAGCTTGGGAGACGTCAATGAAGAGCGGTGTGAAAGGTTGAGAGACTGTACCAAGGTCACGGAGATATAATAATGATGGGAGGCTGTGTGGTGTCTGGTTAGAAGAGCTGATAGAATTCACAAGATAAAAACGCGATCCTCAAAACACTTCTAGTTATTGATGTTGTGTAATTTCATAGTTTTTTATTATTATTTTAAAAGAATGTGAAAAACTATTAGAAAAAAAAGGGAATGTAGGATTATAAATGAGGCTATGACGTGATGCATACATGTAATAAACACGAGAGAGAGAGAGAGAGAGAGAGAGAGAGAGAGAGAGAGAGAGAGAGAGAGAGAGAGAGAGAGAGAGAGAGAAAAAAAAAGAGAGATTATTTCTTCCTCGATAAGCTGGTGAGAGACGGGAGGGCTGAACGGATAGCAGAAATAGGGTAAGATCTTAGCTCCTGAATGGATAAATCTGCCGAAGCGACTCTATTTCCAGAGGCTTACTAAGGCGAGTTATGGCTGCCGATGGGGCCACGGACACGGAGAGAGAGAGAGAGAGAGAGAGAGAGAGAGAGAGAGAGAGAGAGAGAGAGAGAGAGAGAGAGAGAGAGAGAGAGAGAGAGAGAGAGAGAGAGAGAGATGATGCAAAGGTTCGAGTCCAGAATGTTCAGGTGCCGAAAAACAACGGAGTACAAGATAGTCTGGTGCTGAAATGACTTGGGGATGAGATGTCTTGAGTACCAAACGTCCGAGTATCAAATGACCTGCACCGGGGAGGGAGTGCCTGGTGGTGGTGGTGGTGGTGGTGGTGGTAGTGGTGGTGGTGGTGGAAGGTGATCTTGAGTTAGGTGATCGTGTTACCATCGCACGACCGGAGATGGATGGAAGCTGATTCTCTTCTCTAACGACTTCATTGGCAGAGAAATAGTATTGGATGCTGTTTGTTTGTTATATCTGTATCTGTATTTACTGTTCTATCATTTCTCTGATAATATAGATGAACTATTAGAATAACAGAATGGCAATCCAGGGATGGTAAAACAAGGCAGGGTAGACACAGAACAAGATGGAGAGATGAGGAAAGAAGTTTTGTTGGAGTAGCCTGGAATACACAGGCAGCTGATAGAGAGGAGTGGGGAAGATTGGTCCTGCAGAGGCTAATCAAAAATATCAACAATGAAAAGAAACTCGCAAGGAAGTTGGATTATGAAGCTTCAGACAGTGAAATCCTATGCAGTTGTTTTAAAAGGACAGCAACAGTGAACTGGAACAATCACGTTGAGGTACATCATTTCACACCTCAATGCCCAAATATCTGTGTCCCTTCAGCTCCCTTCAACCACAACATCAGCAACAGGAAATATAAATGCCATGAGAATGTTTTGACCACACGGATCGCTCTTGATGTGGCGTGGCGGCGGTTGAGGTCTCTCCGCAGTGTTGGGGTGACTGTCAGTGGTGAACTAAAGCTCATTTGGTGACTGGAAGGATCATTCGTCCGGTTTGGTGCTACGTGTGGCTCCACGAGCCGTGTTGTTATGTCTATGGGGGCCATAGGCTTCCTCTGGTCTTGTTGCTGGACATGGAACGCTAAGATTCCTCGTCCCTTGTTCGAGCGAGGCTTGCTTTTGATGCTGGTAATGATTTCCAACGCCTTATCATCCAGCAAGTCCTCTTCGCTCGTCCAGGCACCGGGTCCCCGCCATCTGGCCTCCTTTTCTGCCTGCGTGTGTGCCGGCAGACTGAATGTCACCCCGGTGGACTTATTAACAAAAGTCACCCATTCATCATCCGATGACGGGGTACAAACACGAGGCTTTTCTTCATGTTCAGGCATCAGTCCTTCATCTGCAACCAAAGGCACGGCGTCTGCTGCAGAAGCTGCGTCGATCACCTTAGGGGCTGTGTCCGCCGTAACAGGAAGTTCCTCCTGTAGCTCTTTCACCTGTTCTCCTACCTCTTGTTCTCCTGTCTCTTGTTCTCCTGCCTCTTGTTCTTGTACAGGATGGGCAAAGCTCAAGGAGTCACCAGATGGCGTGACCTTGAAGGTGGCAGGGGTGGAGCAGGAATCCAGGTGATCTAAAAAGTCTTCCAGCTTGGCCTGCAGCACCACCTTTCCCTTGCAGCCCTTAGTCCACACCTTCAGCTTCAGAGGCAAGTCAGCCTTCAGCTTACGAAGGCCTTCGATGTCCACCATACAGCATGGCGTCACATTTTCCCACTTAGAAGTGCCAATGAGCAGCCAGCCGTCCTGCTGGAATCCAAACGCGAAAACAACGCGTTTCTTGGTGAACCAAGGGAAACGCCGGTTTCGCTTCCTGACGCTCAGCTGCAGGTGTGTTAGCCCCAGCCGAGGCTCTGCAGCGTAAGCCGCGCACCGCACGGGACAAACTTGGTAGCTTGAAGACATATTTTCAGGTGACATGTTTTGTCTATACTGTTTTGATGAACTTACAAACCCGAGATGACTAGAATATAGTATAAATAGAAAATATTCAAGGTGAAAAGAGCTTGGAGTTTAGAAGACAGGTTGGAGTTGGGGCACAGGAAGAACAGGCGGGTTAATATATATATATATATATATATATATATATATATATATATATATATATATATATATATATATATATGTGTGTTTCTTATCCTCAGATTAGAATCATTCCATTACATATTCTGGAATCTGACTAGGGTGTTCTGTAAAGGTAATTAATATCAAGTGTTTATTCCTGAAAAAAAGGGAGAGAGAAGAAAAGGAAAAGATAGAGAGGAAGAAGGAAGAGTAGAAAGAAGGAGACAAAGGAAAAAGTTGGGCCAGAAAAAATAGAAGAGAAAAAGAAAAAGAATAGAGTAGAAGAGAAATTGAATGTTTTTTTAGTTTCTTGTCTTTAGTTTCGAGTCAAAGAATTTCCTATGACCTAAAGTTATATAAATGTCGATGCCTCTATAATATTTACATGACCACGATGAAGTTCTCTATAAAGTTCTCGTAAATTAAGTCTTGGTCTGAAGTTACCGGACGTATAATAGTAATTCAAACCCATACAACGTTAGTGATAGACAGACAAATAAATACTAGCAGAGTGACAGATTAACACACACAAAACAAAACAAAACAATAAGAATATTAAACAAAAAAGTTATAAAAAGTTCAAATCTAAGTATTGATCACGTACATTCTCGTTATAGAGAAAGACCCAGTGAGGCCAGTGGTAAAAGTTTGAACGTGTGGCTGCTTATAAAGGTTACGTGAAAGGGTGAACCTGTAGCTCCTCCCTATGTAGTGTAGTAAGTTTAACGCAGCATTATTTAACAGCAGCACCTGGTCGTACACGCAGCACTCACACGGCATTCACCTCACCCCAAAAACAAGCCGGAAGTGTGAAGCCATAATTGCAAGACTGCGTTCACTACACCATTTATATCCTAACGCTTTCTCCGCGTACAGTCCAGACCAGACCAATAATTGAACGATTTCATGCTATTTCTATTTTTATATTCAATTGTATTCCAGGTTTTCTATGTTATCATTTTAATTTTGAAAGTTATATTATAGACTATAGTTATTAGTATAAAGATTCATTTAATCAAGTTCGCTCAGGCTAACTATAGTGCATTATTACATGGTCGTTGGTGAGGGTGGAGACGTAAGGTGGAAGGAGGAGGCACAGACGATGCCACACAAAGGTCAACACTCGTACATACTTCATCAACAGCTCATTGATTCACCGTGTATAAGAATGTTGATTATAGACAACCAATTGCATCCCCTTTATGTCATTGGTAACATCCTGAGAGCAAGGCAAGGAGATGTGTGTGTGTATTATTACCTCAGCCTGGATCATGCCTCCCAACTACCCCTGGGACCCTGCTGATCGTACTCGTTAAGGGATATGAACGTATTGTTACTCAAGACTGTTCCATGTTTCCTCACTCCCTCTTATTTCGGTTCCTTCACAAATTTTTCGGACTCTCACTGGTTCACCCGCAGACCTGAGCTACTGTATCTCTCCTCGTGGCTTTTATCTAACCTTGAACTTGCCCCACCAAGGGTAACACTTTTAGTGGTGGAGGGGCTTATAATAAAAAAAAAATTTTGCAACACACTATCAATTTTTGGACTAGAAGGAGTCCACTATTTTCGTGTGTGACTCCTGAGCTGTAACTAAGGGGACTAAAAACTACTGCCACGGGTACAGTCGTAACACTACAGTCAAAACTCCCTTAAAGACAGGGAGGCAAATGTGCAACTCATAATTTCCTTTGAGAAATAGTTTAAATTATATCTACCACGTCAGGTAATGAGGAAGAACAAGGCTACGGTACAGGTAGCACGCATTGCCTGCATGCCTTACCAATATCTTTAAAAAAAACACATGAAACTGAACATAGATTTTTATTGAAATGAAAATATTTTTGTATTATATATTGAAACATAATGAGAAACAAAGCTTGCATATATACTATTGATATTAGATTTAGGCTTTTATACAATAGTATGGTGAATACTGAGTGGTGTGTGTGGGGGATGCGATGACCAGTGAGCAGCTTTTGTGTGTCCTTAGGGGGAACACTAAGCACAGGTGGAAACACGATGCAACACGCTGGCACACGAGGATAAATTCTGTGTTCACCTACAGAATAACAACATGTGAACACTTAACTTTGTATGACTGCAAATAATACTTTATAAAATATGCAATTCATCAGTCAACTTTCAGACAGTAATATTTTTGCAGTTTATGTTATAGTAACACAAACAAAAGACAAAAATCATAATTCATGCACTAACAAAATCAGATAAAATGTGAGAATATATGAATACACACAGCATCTAAAATGTTGCAGAAAACTAACTGCTGTCCGGCTTTTAAAGTGAACGAGATCAGTGGGGAAAATATAAATAAATGAATAAAACATGAGTGTGTGTCTATCTATCTATCTATCTATCTATCTATCTATTTATCTATCATTCTCTCGTCTCACCTTTCATGCATCTATGTTTGCACAGGATAGAACCAAAATACTTAATTCCATGTACCTCCGCCATTCATTATAAATTCAACCTAATTTCACATCCTTTCAGACATTCAACTCTTAAGAGTTGAATGTCTGAAAGAATGTGAAATTATGTGTGTGTGTTTACCTGAACCAACACACACCTCCGGCTAGGCAAGGCACAGTGACCTAAATTTAGGCACTCACACTCCCCACCCTTTCCCTCTCCCCTCTCCTCTCCCTTCTCCTCTTCCCTCTCCTCTTCCCTTTCCTCTTCCCTCTTCCCTCCCTCCTCATCATCACCATTGTGTGGCTAAAACGACAAGGACAGTCACCACTCATTGCTTTCATCACTACATCATGACTTGGATGGTGATATCTTTTATGCATCATCATCATCACCACCACGATCATCATCACCTGGCCTGTCTCCCCATCGTCATTTCCCTAGGTTAGGGTGAGGGCTGGGAACAGTGCCAGTCAGTCAGCGTGGACAGTGCCATCTACTCACAGTGCCAGGCTAGGCTATCTATGCAGGACGTCATGGGGGAAGGTGAAGAAGTGTTTATTAGACCATGTCCTGCATACCTACCTTGGTGGTGGTGGTGGTGGTGGTGGTGGTGGTGGTGGTGGTGGTGGTGGTGGTGGTGGTGGTGGTGGGGGTGATGATGGTGGTGATAGTAGTGGTGAGGATCGTAACTTTACTTATCTCTAAAAATAACTTCGTGGTGGTGACGGTGATGATGGTGATGGTGATGATGATGGTGGTGATGATAGCCTTCTTCGTTCCCCCAGTCATCAGGAGTGCTATCATGGTGATGGTGGTGGTGGTGGTAACGGCAACAACAGTAACAGTAGTAGCAGCAGTAACAGTAGCAACCATTCACCGGCAGTAGTAGTTATAGCAGTGTATATTCGGTCCGTTCTTTCAGGGGGAGGGAAGGAGGGGTGGGGGAGGGGGGAGGAGAGAAGAGGAGAGGAGTAGGAGGGAGGGAAGGAGGGAAGTTCTCTGGTGGAAGGGAAGGGAGGGGAAGGGAAGGGAAGGGGTATAATTACATGGGTGAACAGGAAGTGGCGAGGAGAGGGAATAGAAGAGAGTAGAAGGGAAGGGAAGGGAAAAAAGGAGGAAGGAAGGAAGGAAGGAAGGAAGGAAGGAGGAGTGCATGTGTAAGGGAGATTATAAGAGGAAGCTAATGATCCTTATGAACCAAGTACAAGATAGAAGGGAAGGAGACGTGAATGACAGGCTTCTAGAGACGATGCATCACCTAATAATTACGTGTTTTACTGGTTATGTCGGTCACCTGACGCTCCATGTAAATTCTGAAGTGGAACACCGACACACACACACACACACACACACACACACACACACACACACACACACACACACACACACACACACACACACACACACACACACACACACACAGACACGTGCAGGAAGGAAGGTTTTGTTTTCCAGTCCACAGCAATACAACTCTACGGTATTCATAATCGTGTTCCAGTTATTGCTCGTAGAAATCAAGGTATTTACATCGGCATTTGAATATTTGGGTAAAATATTCGTATCTGCAGAATAATTAGATAAATTGTCTCATTGTTAGAAATATTCGTACGTGTGAGGGATGAATTCAGCTTGGAGGAAGAAGATATATATACCTAGTCGTGTGTGTGTGTGTGTGTGTGTGTGCCATGACCCCAATGACCTTGTTACTGAGTAGGAGGGAGGTCACGTACAGTGGATGGATAGTATCATGGTAGTCAGCTGAAACAACATAGCGGGCGGGAGTGCAATAACTTTCCATTCTTTGCACCATCGTAATTCAAAGCTTGAGGTTGTTGTGGTTAAGTGAGTGCGTGACACCAGCATGTCATCGCACTATTTTAGGAAGGATCGAGGGAGTAAGAATGTAGTGAGGGAGGTAGTGATGGCACGGTAGACATAAGTGAGCTGCCAGGCTAGTGTGAGGTGAGGCTCATCCTGCTTGAGTGTAAAGTCTCCTCGCTGCACCATTGTTACAGTCTCCGGTGACAGTAATGCTGAGTGATCGCCGCAAGATTGGAAGCGAGCACCCACGACTGGTAAATGTCAATGGTGGGTTCACGTTGCAATTCGTGAGACGGAAGTGAGTTAGAAAGTGTTTACGTGCTCATAACAGTTTGCCACACGCAGCCAACACCACAGTCTTGGCGTCAGTATAGTGTAGTGTATAGTGTGCACCGTACCAGATGTCACGCCTCGCCTCCACCCCACATTAGTAATATCTTCATTCCCAAGCAGTGAATGTCCCTCAATTTGAAGTAACATTCTTTCCTATATAAGCAATGTGTGGTGGTCTGGACTTCTACAACCCATCGAAGAGAATAGATGTATGATTCCTAGGCTGTATTACCAAGCTCGCACCAGCCTGCACTGAGCGGTGAGTGGCTTAGGGTGGAATAAGGGAACTAGTCAACATAGATACAAAAAATGTCCACTTCAGATAAACGACAACGTACCAAACAACAACAAAACAAAAACACTTTAGAATATGCTACTGGATGCTTTGCTTTGGGGAAAAGTTGGCGATCCTTGCAAACAAAAAGTACACCGAAGCATGTTAGAGCAGTGGAAGGTGTGTTAAGCCTATGCAAAACCTATGCTCCAGCCTACCTTGTCAGTGAGGAAAAATATACCTGCAACCTCACTTCGCTCTTCGTAACAACACTGGCCTTTATAAAACCTCTGAAGAACATGCTAGTTGGCTGGAATGGTTCACCTTTTTACTGTACAAACACCATCCTGCTTGGTGATGTTTGGATCTGGTTGAGGTGGTGTTGTGTCTGTTTGGATCTGGTTGAAGTGGTGTTGTGTCTGTTCTGATGGTTACCTGTGCACCGCTGCGTGATCTGCCTGCCACACCTCCCCCCCGCCCCCCCGCCCACCGCACACCTGTTGTACTGCTGTCACCTGTGTTGTGTGAGAGCCAGGTGTGTTTGTAGTATTGTTGTTGTTGTTGTTGTAATATCAATACAATTATTACTATTATCGTCATCATCAGCAGCAACATAACAACAATCATCGTAATCATTATAAACAAATGCAAGAACAACATAAACGCAGTACTAGTATTAAAACAACAACAACAACAACAACAACGACAACAACGACAGCGGCTGAAACTCACCCGGCAGTGAAATATTTCAGACAGTTTTTGAAACTGTTCAGCCTTTCAGTCTGTCGGTATTTTATTATAATTGCGGTAATCACTCGCTAATTGGCGCGGGTGATCAATACAAAAAAGTAATGGCGATGCATTCTGGAGAAGAACGTCAACCCGCTGCTTTATTACTATAATGTGTGTGTGTGTGTGTGTGTGTGTGTGTGTGTGTGTGTGTGTGTGTGTGTGTGTGTGTGTCATAAACGCACACACAAATCATAGACACACACACACACACACACACACACACACACACACACACACACACACACACACACACACACACAAACAACCCTACAATCCACACCATTCATATTTGCAAACAAGAATGGTGGTATCAGTTATTACTATTACCCTCAATACCTCCACCACAGCAGCATTCACAGTACTTACTTTTTGCCTCACACACAGAAGAATTCCCTTACACCCTACTTTAAAACACACGTACAAACAGACACTCAGCCCTTCCACGCATCATATATATACCAATGGAACCTATTGACTACATATCATACAAAGTGAAAAGATAAAACAGACATTGATAGGGAAAGAAATGCATGAACAAGTTAGTAAGTAGGCAAGAGAGAGAGAGAGAGAGAGAGAGAGAGAGAGAGAGAGAGAGAGAGAGAGAGAGAGAGAGAGAGAGAGAGAGAGAGAGAGAGAGAGAGAGAGAGAGAATTGAGAATTTTCCACCAATAAGAAAGAACAGTTTCCCTTCCACTTTTCCCCTCCATTTCTTCCTCTCTCTCTCTCTCTCTCTCTCTCTCTCTCTCTCTCTCTCTCTCTCTCTCTCTCTCTCTCTCTCTCTCTCTCTCTCTCTTTAGTTTGTGAGTCCTTGTCCAGCTCTCGTGTCTAGCTGAAACGGAAGAGTGAGAGGGAGAGAGAAAAAAGAGAAGAGAGGGAGAGAGGGAGAGGGAAGGAGAGGGAGGGAGGGAGGGAGATTAAGAGAGAAGGAGAGAAAGAGGAAGAAAAGAGAGACACGAGAGAGTAGTAAAGAGACAGAAAAGCACTGGAGAGAGAGAGAGAGAGAGAGAGAGAGAGAGAGAGAGAGAGAGAGAGAGAGAGAGAGAGAGAGAGAGAGAGAGAGAGAGAGAGAGAGAGAGAGAGAGAGAGAGAGAGGAGGGGAGATAAAATGGAAGGTAAAAACTGGAATGAGAAAGAGAAGGAAGATAATGAGGAGGAAGGAATAAAAAAGAAGATTAAGAAGAGAGAAAAGAGAGAGAGGAAGGAAGGAAAAAAGGGAAGAGGCAGATAGACAAAGAGGAAGAAATAAAAAATAGATAAAAAAGAGAGAGAGAGAGAGAGAGAGAGAGAGAGAGAGAGAGAGAGAGAGAGAGAGAGAGAGAGAGAGAGAGAGAGAGAGAGAGAGAGAGAGAGAGAGAGAGAGAGAGAGAGAGAGAGAGAGAGAGAGAGAGAGATACTAATAGATAAAAAATAGAATAAATTTTTAGTTATAGTAAAAGTGAGGAAAAAAAAACAACTTTGCTAGATTTTGAACTTTTCTTAAAACTAAAAACTTATGAATAGAAAATATATATGATAAGTGTTAAATGGAAATACTAAGTGTGGATAAAGTAATATATTTGTTTTCATTATAGTCAAAATTAGCTCATAACACTGCCAGGATTATTGTTATAACACCAATATTAGGTCTGTGCTAGGTGTGTGTTTTTTTTTATTTATTCATTTATTTTATTTTATTATTTTATTTATTATTTTTTTTCCCGTAACATTATTGGAACTTAACTTTTTTTTCTTCTTACTAACATTTCAACAATTTTTTTCTATTTAATTTGTGTTTTTTTTTTATAACAATGAATTCCTTTAGTTATATTTGAATACTTACATCTTTTATTCGTGTTTTTTTCTTTTTTCTATTTTTTCAACTAATCGTATTATTGTATTTATTTATGTTGTGGGAAATTATTGCATTACTCTGTGTGTGTGTGTGTGTGTGTGTGTGTGTGTGTGTGTGTGTGTGTGAGTGTGTGTGTGTGTGTGTGTGTGTGTGTGTGTGTGTGTGTGAGTGAGAGAGAGAAAAAAAAAGAGAAAGAGAAAAAAAAGAAAGAGAGGAAAAAAAAATGGAACGCTGGATAGAATTTTAAATACTTCAGTGATATGTCGGTGAATTTTTTCCACGTAATGGATGAAGCCGGAGTGCAGTTCATTGAATTACTGGCTGGGTGGCGTTGGTATTCACTGGTGGCGTGTGGCAGGGACAGTTGCTACCCCCGTCAACCTTCTAACACTCCTTTTATATACTGAACTTATCCCACCCTCTTCCTCCTCACTGTCTATGCTACTACGTCAAAATTCTACACTTCTCTATACTGAACTATATCTTCCTCTCCTCACTGTCTAATTTCTACCCCCGTCAAAATTCTAACACTCCTTCTATATACTGAACTTATCCCACCCTCTTCCTCCTCCTCACTGTCTAATTGCTACCCACATCAACACACTAACACTCTCTTTTACCCGTCATTCCTCACTGTCAATATTCTAATACTCTCTTATATATACTGTCCTTGTCCCACCTTCTTGATTAACCCAATAATATTCTAATACTCCTCTATATACTGTACTTATGTCACCATTTTCCTCATTGTCAATAATATAATACTCCTTTTATATACTGTACTTGTCTCTTCCTCTTCCTCACTGTCCTACTTCATTCTGGGTGCTCTTGTTGAGGTCACATAAGTAAGCTGATAGGAAAGATGTGGAAATGGGAATGAAAGTGGTGTTAGTAAGCTTATTTCTATCGTTAAGTGTCTGTGTTGGTGCTGAATGCAATAATGTCTTTGTTGTTGTTGTTATTTATTTATATTGTTAAGTGTTTGTAATGGTGGTGAATGTTTTTTTTAATGTGTTTCTCAGTCGTGGTTGTTATTGTATTGGCCCAGTATAGTGTAGTGGAAACCGTCATTTGTTAGCTACGCGCGCAACATGCATGGCTGTCAGTCTGAGAGAGAGAGAGAGAGATAGAGACGGAAAAAAAATATATTAGTTTTGATTCCACTGAATTTATCTATCTATTTTTGTTGTCGTTGTAGTTATTGTTATGTTTTAGTCACAGCTTAATTGGATGTAATTGTAATGGGTATTGTGCTCTTAACGAGTGTGTATAAATGTAAAATATATAGAACAAAATGTAAAGGAAAAAAAAAAATTGTCCGTTGCATTATTTATGAGAAATGGATATATGCAGTGCGCCATTATTACCTCTGCTGCTGCTGCTGCTGCTGCTGCTGCTGCTGCTGCTGCCACCACTCACTAGCCAATGAGCAGACCACGTGGCTGTACGTACTTACACACACACACACACACACACACACACACACACACACACACACACACACACACACACACACACACACACACACACACACACACACGTGCACTCAAACACTCACTGAAAGCACAACCACACATTATAGTTTTCATTTCTATATATATTTTTTTCAAGTGGTGGACATGTGAATTGTGCTGTGTTAGTATGTATATCTGTATGTAATGTATATGTGTGTGTATATGTATATGTGTGTGTATATGTATATGTGCGTGTCTCATTACACATACACGTACCCAACCAGTTCGTCTCATATCATCCTCCTTCTCCTTCCCGGCCGTAGTTACTTTGTGGCATCATTTGGTTAGGTCCTGGTGGTGGTGGTGGTGGTGGTGGTGGTGGTGGTGGTGGTGGTGGTGCTCACGGTCTGTTTGTCAAGGCTGCATCGTAATAGGCGGCTGGGGCTGGTGATCGGCTTTGCTTGATGATGCGGCGTGTCTGTCTGTCCTACGTGGAAGTATGTATTGTGTTGTGTTGTGTTGTGTTCCGTTGTGTTGTGTTATGTTGGACTTATCCACCTCCCACACGCTCGTCTAATACAACACTGTGAGGTATATAACGTTAGCGTGGGATGGATGGTTGTTTCAGTTTGTACTCTCAAGGTCATTAGAGACGTTGGTATTATAGAGTGAGAGAAATATTAGTATAACATGTCCACTGTTTCTATTAGGTGTACGGGTTCTTGTATATAGTGTAACGTTATGTGTTTGTATCAGGTGAAGGAAGGAAGGAAGGAAGGATGGGATGGTGTATATAAGCTCTTAGGTTTGTGTATAAGTGACGTGACGTGTTATTGGTGGATTGGAGTTACGGTGTTATTTCCTTTATGGTGATGAGGATATCAGAGTGATGCTAAGTACAGAGAGAGAGAGAGAGAGAGAGAGAGAGAGAGAGAGAGAGAGAGAGAGAGAGAGAGGAGAGAGGGAGAGAGGGAGTTAATTATATTTATCCCTACGTGTTGTCTGCTATATAGTGTGTCCGCCAGCCTCTAGTGTGTAAAATGACCGCCAGGGAAGAAATACTTGGTGTAGTGAATGCAATTTCGTGGACAAGTTTATACGTCTTTTCAATTATTTGTTTTTGTTTTTATATTAAGACTTTATTTGTTACTACCAGAACGTTGTATCTCTTTATGTAAGGTTTGTATATACTCTTTTGTTTGTGTTTAAAAGAGCCGGTGTGTGTGTTAATTTATGTTCTTCTTTATAATAGTAGTTAATTCTAAGGAAGGTGACGAGTGCTTGTCTAGTAAGATGTTTGTTTAGTTCGTGTCGTGTTGTGTTGTGTTGTTTTATGTCGTGTAAGATGATTTCAATGTCCACCACTACCACCACCACTACTACTACTACCACGCAGCCTCCAGCCTCTATCTCCTTATATACTGAAGCGGTGTCTTGTAACTTCCCCCGCGGCCTGTCTAGCGTTTCAAGGGGGAATCTGAACTTCTTCTTAGAGTTTCTGATTTGATAGACAGTTTTAATTTTTTTTTTTATCGGACATTTTTGTTTTCTATTATTCGTAAATCACGGATGTATGGACAATTTTGGGGGTTTTGGTGTAAATATTGTTAGATTTATGGTTTGTTGTGAAAATAATCTTGGTTTGTTTGGCTTTAGGTAAAACAAGTGAAGCGAGTGATAGAGTGCCTTGAAGCAGTGTTTTGTAATGTTTTAGACTAGTTTCTCTTACTCTTTCCTCTTTTATGGACCAATGAACAAAATGGAGGGTCGTAAAAACATTAGAAAAAAGCGCCATTTCTAAATTATTGTTATACCCAAAACTATAAACATTTCTTCTTTCTTAATATCATGGGAAACAATAGTTAGATGTTCAAATTTTATCTAGCAGTGTCAAAGTAAAAAACAAAAACAACTCGGTATTCAGTGCAGGACAGGATCGAAATTGTCTAGGCCTATTTTGCCACACGAAATCAATAAATACCTTTCACCCAACGACAATTCAGGAGAGACTTTTCCAGATAGACTCGCTACACACCCTCAGTTTTTGTTTCCTCCGGTTTAATTGTACAACCAAATACTTAAGTTTAAAAAGGAAATCCGACTAGGGCACCCACACGTTCCAAAAATAAATAAATAAGTAAGTAAAAGAGGAAAGGCAAGCAATTTCCACCCTTGAATCTATGCAAGAAGTGAAGCCAGATAGTGCTAGTTTTCACAATTAAATACACTTCTTTGAATCTGACATCTTTTCACTTCCTTCCTGTGCATATTCTTTGGTTGTTCATTTCCTCACAACTGCATTTTGATCTGCCTCTGGATGCAGTCCTCTTATGTTTCCAGTGAGTTCTGCATATATATTTTTTTCTCTCTCTCTGAGTTGCTTTTTAATTTCCCAAAGGCATTCACACCTTCATTGAATATCTAGGAATGCTTCCACAAATCCTTCTGAAAAGTTCCCTATGACCAACATCTTGGCGCCACAGTCACGCGATGCAGACTGAACAAGCTTTAGGTTTGCCTCCACATTCTGGTTGAAATGCACAGTTCAAAACGTGTACAGTTAACTTTTCTGTCACCGACTGTTATCACTCAACACAAGACTGGTTTGTACAGCTAAAACTGCCTTCATAATTTTTCACACACTGTGCAATTCTTCCTTGTGCAGAAAACTGAGTGTGTACAGCGGCCTTAGGCGTCTCGTGCAAAGCCAGGAAACGGGATGCGTTGGGGATAAAAACAAAGGTCACAGTGGCACCACGGTCTTCTAGGACAGAAAATATTATAGATTGAGATAACGTTTGGCGGAATCACACAAAAAAATCAACACATAGTTCGTCACAGGAGGCAGCTCTCTTAAAAGGAATACTGTTATGCACATCATACTAAAAACTAATTATACACTTAGAAACCTTCAAGCACGGACCTTATCGTATAATAACTGGTTCATGGCTTCTCAGAAAACACTTCATCATATAGAACCCGTGATCTATATATACTGCTTTGTTTCTGCTACATCGTCAGGGTATTAGCGGTGGTGAGTGTGTGGTAACGAGTCATGTCGTGGGTGTCACCGTCACCACGCCGCCCACCACGTCACTGCCTCGTCTGAATGGCAAGGAACACACACGCCAAGGTTTGAACACATACACCAATGGAAACAAACGAGTAGCATTCCGTAGTCCTTTTTTTCACATGCAAATGGGTGCTGTAAATGCCCGTTTAAGGAAATGTATTGAGTTTTTTATTGTTTGCCGAGCCGGGTGGAGGGAGGGAGGCAAGGCTGACCTCCTTCCTCTCGTGCAGTGGTGGCTGGCGTCGTGCTCCTACTGAATGCACGAAGACTGCCTTTTCTCTCTGCCCCTTTTTTTCGCTTCCAGGCACTATTCTTACACATTTATACACCTTGTTTAAGTCTTCAATTATTATCATATTAGTACGTATTACTTAATTTCCTTTGCTAATTACCAATCAGTCAGTCAGTCAGTCAGTCAGTCAGTCAGTTAATCAGTCAGTCAGTCAGTCAATACACAAAAAGCATATTAATGAGCACAGGATACGAAGACTCATTGAATATACACGACTATGAGAATGAATATGCTCATAAAATGTATATACACACGTATTATTACGATCACGTAAGATTTGTGTGGAATGTAGATACGTATATATTATTATTTTATGAATGACACTCTTAAAATGATCACACAGCTTATATGTATGTACTATATATTATGGTAACTTACTTTTATTACTGACAGTATATTGTTTTCTTGTTTATATCCACCATTTTATTCTTCTAGGACAGGAAGGGAAGTTTTCTGTATATAAAAAAAATTAGTGATAGTCTGTGTTACATTAATCCGGATGGTGACACAAGGCACGAAAGGGTGGATTATAGGACTAAGAACACGTATATACATCTTCATAAATCTGTGGCGTGTACTTGTATCTTACTTACCATTCGTGCATTCCTATACCAGCTGGTCACGAAGGAATGTATGTGGTGTGTGTGTGTGTGTGTGTGTGTGGGGTGTGTGTGTGTGTGTGTGTGGTTATTTTTCTGTTAGTTTAGTTTATATGTTGTTTAGTTTGGTTATTATTGGATGTATTTTTTATTTTATTGTACAAAATTCTAGCTAGCTGTGGTCAATAAAACATCTATCTATCTCTCTCTATCTATCTCTCTATCTCTATCTATCTATCTATCTTTATGAATACGTGTGTTTTTGGTGTACTGTACATCACCAAACCACAACACCACGTAGTATTTGATGGACTACAGGACTACAGCGCGCGGGAATGTTCACTAACCACATAGCCGGAAATAAAATGACTGACAGCTCACGAAATGTCTGACTGGCACGTCACTAAATGATCAACAGGTGACTGACAGGTGACGCAATGACTGCTACGGGGGAAGGTAACTGGGTGATCACTGCATAACTGGGTG
>JAPQNM010000013.1:1557020-1567020 GCA_029783475.1 Metacarcinus magister | reverse complement strand
GCCTCGTGTCACCTTTGCATTCTACCATCGTGATTCTTTCTCTGTCTCTTTGTTGACTGACACTTCAATCTTTTTTTAACTATTATTTTCCACCCACCATTGCCTTGCAGTCTCTCTTGATCTTACTCTTGTTTTTTTTCAATTCTCTTTGTAGTCTTCCTTGATTATATTCTTGTTTTTTTTCAATTCTCTTTGCAGTCTCTCTTGATTTTATTATTTGTTTTCTATTCTCTTTGCAATGTCTTCTGATCTTACTCTTGTTTTTTTTTTCTTGCAGTGTCTCCTGATCTTACTCTTGTTTTTTTTCAATTCTCTTTGCAGTCTCTTAATCTTCCTCCTTGCAGAACCTTCTCTTTTAACTGCTATTTTTTTCTTTTTAGAGTACTCCTTCCTTTAATCA
Source organism: Metacarcinus magister (assembly GCA_029783475.1). NCBI lineage: Eukaryota > Metazoa > Arthropoda > Malacostraca > Decapoda > Cancridae > Metacarcinus > Metacarcinus magister. Next base: position 1,566,620 of record JAPQNM010000013.1, on the reverse strand, counting down.
TTGGTATTACTAGTTCTAATCTTCCTCTCCTACCACTCTGAACCCTGTAATCCATCACTTATCGTCTGTAAATTAAGCTCTTACACTCTTGCTGCTACACTCTCTCAGTTTATCACTTAACAGTCCCTAACTTCCTTCACGTGACGTCTCTTACACAATAGCTATTCAATTCCACTTTCTCTTCCCCCATTCGTGCATGTCATATATTTCCAATTTTTTTTTTATGATAGGTGTTAACAATTGCAAGGTTAAAGGCTATTGCATATTCCACAATTCTCTCCCCTTCTTCATTTTTTTTTCTCCTCTATTTTTGTTCGTCCGTGTATCCTTGCAATCACCTCTCTGCTGCTCCCCAAGTGTCCATTTATATCTCCTACAATCTCTCTCTCTCTCTCTCTCTCTCTCTCTCTCTCTCTCTCTCTCTCTCTCTCTCTCTCTCTCTCTCTCTCTCTCTCTCTCTCTCTCTCTCTTTTATCTCTTATCTCTTAGTCTATCTCTCCATAACGTTTCCTTTTCTTCCTCCTCCTCACACCTCATTGAAAGGCAAACACACACTTAATGTTTACTGCGCCCTCCCTCATCTTTATCTTGATAGTCATTACTCTGTCACTTGCTTTACTTAATACCAGACAACATTTTCCTTCCTTTCCTTTCCCTCCCTCGCCATCATTATTCTAACTTCATTCCTAACACGTAGTATATTGGAGTCACTCTATTACAATTTATGCTCAGTGCCTCAATCTCTTGCCTTGTTCCTTCTCCATCTTGTCTCTCTTAACCTTTCATCTCACCTTCATTACTGTCAACTTCCTTCCTCTTCTCGTCATGTTTCTTGCATTAATATTGAATTTAATGTCTACTTTTTCACTCAAGTCAATTATCATTACTAATAACCGGCTTTCCTACACTATTTTTCGTATTTAAAACTTACATGAAGGCAACAGTTTGTAATGTGTGCAATGATTATGTGTGTGTGTGTGTGTGTGTCGTTATGTCGTGTGGAGGTAGTACGAGTATGACTGTGGTAGTAGTAGTAGTGTGGTGGTTCACGCTACCTAACGTTATGTGATGTTCATGGTGGTGGAGTTGTGATTGTTGATGTGTGTGTGTGTGTGTGTGTGAGTGTGTGTTCAATGTAAGTTCAATGTAGTGCAAGTACAAGTCATTTCAATTCGCCGAAGTTTAAGTCATGAACGCGACTGTCAATGTTCGTGGAAACGTGAGTGATGTGACCCTTAAGCGAGCCAGTCCGGTGCCGCCCACTATCACAGCAGCAGCAGCAGCAGTGGTAGTAGGAGGGCGTTGGAACACGAGGGAGCGATGGGGCAAAGGCGATGACGGTGCTGGGAAGTCGGAACGGACGTAGGAGAAGGAGGAGCGAAAGAAAACGGAAATGAAGCAGCGGACAGTGCTCCTCAAGCTAAAAGTTACTCACTCGGAGGCTGTCCCGTGATGCCTCTATGTCCCCGCCACCACCACCACCACCACCACCACCACCACCACCACCACCACCACCACCACCACCACCACCACCACCACACCACCACCACCACACCACCACCACCACCACCACCACCACCACCACCACCACCACCACCACCATTACAACCTGTCAGGATATCTTACCAAGGACATTTTTAACCTCTACCATGATCACCGTCACTATAAATACCCTTCACTTTACCCTATGACAAGTGTATGACATCCCTGCACCTCCCTGGCTTATGTTGTATTATAATAGTCATCTTTATTTCTACATACAACACCATAACGATAATTGAAACTTTGGTTGTCATTCTCGATACATTGAGGGTGACAGTCTCTTCCCATTACATATTTTCCCTCCTGTTTAGCTCTGTATTTCCCCTTTGATCTAACCATTTCACTATAACTAACCGTTCTTTCCTCCCTTCATAGCTTGCCTTACCATATTCTCTTTGCTCTGCCGTCTGCCTTTTAGCTTAACATAGCGCCATATGACCTCTGATGTCTGGCACTTACTCTTTTACCATTAACTCACTCTGCATTTCCCTTTCCTCTGCCTGTTAATGTTTACCTTCCACCTGCATTGGTCAAGACGGCTGAGACCTGCATTCTTTCACCTTCCCTTAGCGTGTCTTGAATGCTAACAGACCCACACACTAATACACTGCAGTCTTAACATTCTTTGCTTCTTCATACTTTCTAACACTAGGATTCTGAAGCATTTATCGTGTCGTAACTGCATGCTAGCTGGCTACACTAAGGGGTGATCTTTGCCTCCTCCCCCTATTCCTTTGTCTCACCTGCATTCCCCTCACACAGGTAACATTGGTAAAGAAAAGGTAAGGTAAAGAAAAGAAATCACTACGGCGTTACTCAGTTAAGTTATGTATTGTCTCTGTGGCCTGTATTATATGTATGTATGTATATATTTTTTTGTTCACATATCGTTTTATACCTTTTTTCACTCTCTCTCTCTCTCCCTCTCTCTCTCTCACCTCCGTTTGTGTGACAGTTTTATGGGTGACGTGAAGTATAGGTCTTGATGGTAATATCTGAAATCAATTAAGGGCGGCATTTCACAGTCACGTCCTTCTTTTTATCTCTTCTATTAATGATGCATGTTCCGTCCTCTGGTCCGGCCTCGTGCTCGCCCTCGTCCTCGTCCTCACCCACACACACACACTCACACACACACACATACACATACACACATAGAGCAGCACCTTCGATTTCCTTACCTGTGCTGCACCTGTGTACACTGATTAAGCTATAACACCTGCCTGGAAGCATTAGTCGATCTTCCAGGTAGCTTCACGGTAGAGAGAGAGAGAGAGAGAGAGAGAGAGAGAGAGAGAGAGAGAGAGAGAGAGAGAGAGAGAGAGAGAGAGAGAGAGAGAGAGAGCGAGAAGAAAAAAAAACAGTAGAAAATATAGGTGATCGTCCTAGTTTCATATTATAGCCTAAAAACAGTAATTTTCTACGATTAAAGAAAGAGAAAAGTTTGCTTCTTTTCTACCTACTACGACAAATCAATAGCTAGTTCGGCGTTCTTGCGTGTGAAATGTTATAAAAATTCGATGTAATGTTGGTCTTGTTGGGGTGTGTGTGGCTTGGAGGGGGGCAGGGCAGGGTAGGGGAGGGTACGGGAGGGGCAGGGGAGGGCAGGGGAAGGCAGGGGAAGGCAGGGTAAGGCAGGGGTAGGCAGGGGAAGGCAGGGGAAGGCAGGGGGAGGCAGGGGAAGGCAAGGGAAGACAGGGGAAGGGCAGGGGAGAGCAAGTAACGCTACCCTGACATACAACCAACGAAATGACTCGAGATCAAATTGGTTTGATATAATTTTGATGAAAACACATGGTCAGGAAACTTGTGTAATAATGTGATTATGTCTTATCACACACACACACACACACACACACACACACACACACACACACACACACACACACACACACACACACACACACACACACACACACGAGAGTCGAGTATAATAGGTAGTTTCGTGAATAATTGTGATATTCTTATGAACTTTACGTGTGTGTTCATATTGATTCGTTAAAGTTCTTGAGAGAGAGAGAGAGAGAGAGAGAGAGAGAGAGAAGAGAGAGAGAGAGAGAGAAGAGAGAGAGAAAGAGAGAGCGAGAGAGCAACACCCTACAGTTTGCCTTGCAGCCCATCATTGCCTTTCTGCGAAGAGTCATGCAAAGAAGCGTGCTTAGCCATGCTTGCCTGCCTTTATGTCTTAATTCTTAGCAATGTTTACTCTGACATGATTGTTACTTGATGTGTCACACTCACACACACACACACACACACACACACACACACACACACACACACATGCGAATAATCTGTTAGTGTCGGTTCAAGTACGTTCGTGATGCGTGCCAGACCATAGTGTGCGTCCTTGTGGCCCTCAGTCTGCCACCCACATTATAGGGTACCTGATGTGTAGCTTGAGTGGCAGTGTTGACCTCGGGAACCCACTCTCTACCACTCCCATAGAAGAGGCAATCAAGAAAGGGCGTGAGAATAGCTGCTAGTGATGATGGTAGTGGCTTACGAGGTTACTTGCAGGTAGTAGTAGTAGTAGTAGTAGTAGTAGTAGTAGTAGTAGTAGTAGTAGTAGTAGTAGTAGTAGTAGTAGTAGTGACGGTTACAAAACACTCGTTGGTAAGGGAGGGAGCTGTAAAGATATCGTTGACCTTCGCAGTCTGTTTCAACTACCCTCACGCTGCGTGTCACTTATCCTGCTACCACTGTTCACACAACGACACTACTGTTTCTACTTACACTGTCTTCATTTCAAAACAATTATATAGTTTGGATTTGCTTAACTCATGCCAATGATTATGTTTCTGGAGAGAGGACGAAGAAATATGAAGGTGACGACTGTAACAGATGTGTCGAGGTAACTTCTGTGACTTCCTCGATATCAATTTGTGCATCATTCGTGGTCTCAAATCTAACATCCAATCTCCTCCAGTGAGTTTTCCATTTTCCTCACCGAGACACAGCTACCTGAGGCTACATACATACACACACACACACACACACACAACCTTCCGTCTCCTCTTCCCTCCATCTTTACCTTCAGCTTCAATCCTTACCTAGCTGTTGCAAGGATGTACACAATGTTGTCGAATGTTCTTTCTAGTCTCCATCACCTTTGGAAATGTTTCACTTTCTGCCAATGACTTAATTCTAACTTTCTCACAAATTGCATCGATGCTGTACACTATATATTTTCTCATCTAATCCTGGCATGGAAAAATCTTCAACTACAAATATTGAAAGGCAGAATACATTGATACAATTCCCCTTTTGCAAGAATCTCCATTTTAGGAAATTTCAATTATTGTAAACCGCTTTGGTTGTCTTTCTGTGTTGAGGAGCCTGATGAAGAAGCCTTTATTGTTGCTATCATTAGTGATATAAAACTGCTAATACAACGTCATAACTCGGATCCTGTATTGCCTTGGAGACACGTGTTCTTTTACATATTTTTCTCTGGTGAATAGCTCTGTTTATATATACCTTAGCGGAGGTACGTGTGGTATTGTCTCTGTTATTTGGAATGACCAGAAGCTCTACCAATCACCGTTTGATGGAATGACTCCTGCTTACATGTGAGACTCCACCTTGTGTACATGCCGCATAATGGAGGTGATTGGCACATTCAGTCAGGCGTGGAGGCATGCACTCCCTACACTTTCTCTAATCATGATGCTGCAACGTAACTTGTTCTCCAGCTTTCAGAAACAGAGAAGCGGCTGACAGATGTTACCACACCCATCCATCACTTGTATTGTAATGTCCTTTGTAGTTTTGACAAATTTGTTTTGCTACTTTATAAAAAAAATTCTTTCATAATTATTGAATGTCAGAACGTTACACACTCCATCACTTCTCATGACTTGTGAAATGTTGCCAAAAATATCTATAACAACAAATTTTCTTTACCTTTTCGTCCTCTCTTTGATCGAGATGATATTACTATTGCTATTTATTCTGTCAAAAATATTACTCTACTCAGACCTTTACTAGAAATAAAAAAAAACATCTGATAACTTATTAAAATGATTTTGATGTATATAAACCTTACGTTCTTTGTAGTAATAGTATATAAAACATTGTGCAATTATTGATGGTGTTTGTACTATTTCTACATTGTTGTTGTTGTTGTTGTTGTTGTTGTTGTTGTTGTTGTTGTTGTTGTTGTTGTTTGTGTTGTATTCAATTATTCTGTCATATTCACGTACAGAATACAGCAAGACACGTATAGTTACAGCTTAGAGAGAGAGAGAGAGAGAGAGAGAGAGAGAGAGAGAGAGAGAGAGAGAGAGAGAGAGAGAGAGAGAGACAGAGAGCGAACGGGGGTAGAATCCTAAATTTTAAATCCAATGGAAGTTCAATATCACGAATACTTTTTTCTCTTTGTATTTTTTCTCTTTTTTCCTCACTTCGATGATTTGTTGTGATGTATTCTATTGAGTAACACAAATTTATACGTCCCCAGCAATTTTTTATGTGCTCTCTCTCTCTCTCTCTCTCTCTCTCTCTCTCTCTCTCTCTCTCTCTCTCTCTCTCTCTCTCTCTCTCTCTCTCGTCTCTCTCTCTCCCTCCCTGGCGTTATTGATGGAGGGAGATGGACTCTTGCTCAAGTTTTTAATTGTGTTGACAGAGAGAGAGAGAGAGAGAGAGAGAGAGAGAGAGAGAGAGAGAGAGAGAGAGAGAGAGAGAGAGAGAGAGAGAGAGAGAGAGAGTGTGAGTGTGAGTGTGTGTATGTAGTTATAGCAGTTCATGTCTCTTCTTGTCCACGAAGAAGCGCACACACACACACACACACACACACACACACACACACACACACACACACACACACACACACACACACACACACACACACACAATTTCCTCCATCTCACTCCTCCTTTCGCTTCCCCTCTTTCATTTCTTCCCCCTTTACTCCTCTTCCCTCCCCTACCTCCCCTCCCCTTCCCTCCCCTCCCTTGCCCTTCCCTCTCCTCCTCCACTCCTCATATTGGTCTCAGAAGTTTACCTCCCCCTCCCCCCCAACCCCTCTCCCACCCCTCTCCCCAACCATCCCCTCCCCTCCCCTCCCCCTTTGACACTATTACAGGATTAAGTCAACAGAGGAGGGAAGAGAGCGAGGGGGGGGAGGGAAGAGAGAGAATGGGGGGAGGGGAGAGAGGGGAGGGGAGGAGGGGGTGGAGAAGGGGGAGGTGGAAAAGGAGATGGGAAAAAGTACTACGTAGCCTCGCATGTACGTAGGTATATACACACACACACACACACACACACACACACACACACACACACACACACACACACACACACACACACACACACACACACACACACACACACAGTTTTGATGGATCGTATAATTAGTTTGGTGAAATTTGAAAAAAAAAGTATGATTTGATTGTCATTATTATTATTATTATTATTATTATTATTATTATTATTATTATGAGTAGATGGAGTAGTAGTGGTAGTAGTAGCAGTAGTAGTAGTAGTAGTTGTTGTAGTAATGGTAGTAGTAGTAGTAGTAGTAGTAGTAGTAGTAGAAGTACACACACCACCACACACCACACCACCACACACACACACACACACACACACACACACACACACACACACACACACACACACACACACACACACTGTAATACACAAATATGGTGGGTCGGTTGTGTGCGTGGACGCGGCAGTCAATCCAGTGAATAATTGGTATATAATTAGGTTGTTTGCATACGTTAATTGACCCCAGGTAAAATGCTGCAAGTGTCACCTGTGTGTGTGTGTGTGTGTGTGTGTGTGTGTGTGTGTGTGTGTGTGTTGTTGTTGTTGTTGTTGTTGTTGTCTACTTCCTCTTCTTCTTCCTTATCTTTTTCTTCATGTTGTTGTTTGTGTTGTTGCTTTACGGGCAGTACTAACAGTAATGGCATAAGTGTACATCAGTATTCTGAAACATCATCATCATCATCATCATCATCATCATCATCATCATCATCATCATCATCATCATCATCTCATCATCATCATCATGGCCGTGGTCGTGTAGGTAACAGTCACACATACGTAGCAGCATCAGGCCGCCCCTCGCCACACAGGTGCGCGGCTCCAGGAATCCAAGGGCGGGGTGCCGAAAGCAGCAGCGCGGAGAGAAACATTCAAAACACCTGCCTCTGAGGGCTCAGGTGGATTCTTGGCAGCCCTTGACTCGATTGGCTTCGTGGGAGGCGGCGGGAGGGAGGGGGAAGCACAAAGCCGCTCACACCGCCGCCGCACGCCGATGATGCCGCCCCTCACCAAGTCGTGAGGCGCGCCACCAAATGTTTGGGGAACTGAACAGAGAAAGTTTTAAGGCCGCAAGACGAACGTGAAGAGACAAAGTTAAGTCTAATTATCCTGGGCAGCGTCTAGCAGCCTGGCAAGCGGCGGCGGCGGCGTGTTGCTGCCTCAGAGACAAACCTATAGAAGTCACTCTAAGGGTGTTCGTGAGGAAAGACTGTGGGAAGCAAACATTATTTAGAAACTCCTAGATGCAGTCACGGTGTTATTGCGATTAGTGGCTCCTTCTCTACAGCAGACATAAGTACGAGGGAGCAAGACGTGGGAACAGCCTATTGGAACAAGAGGGTGTGGCTCGCTACATAACACGTCTGAAAGGGCTCACCAGACAGCTACCCTTCATGTCCACCTCTATAACACCTTAAGCCTTGACGACGTAGTTCACATAGACGTAATTCTATTCTTATTGTTTTTTTTATCGCGAAGGACTTATATATGAACGGCATATTCTTGCTGCTTCCTACAAAATGTTACTGGAAATGGAAATTTTTGTGAAATGTTATATTTCAAATAATGGCTCAATTCTTTCCAATGATTTCAGTGTGTTTTTACTGTATTGGAAAATGGCTCCCCAGCACAGGCTTCGGCTGTTGACTAATGTGAAACTGTTTAAAAATACAAATAGACGTTATCAAATTTCTCCCTTGTGAGCAGTAACCGAGGCGCTGCGAGGCGGGGGCTGCGTGGCCTCACACACACACACACACACACACACACACACACACACACACACACACACACACACACACACACACACATACATTGTTTTGTCTTTTTTTTCATGAACCTGCAGCTGGTGATATGAACACATGCATAGATAAGCATAATGAAAATAAGACCTGGAGACAGAGCGTGAAGTGTGGCACGCACGGGGCCTCCCAGGGGACTGTAGGAAGCAGCGACGCGTGACACTGCCCACTCACACCTGTCCAAACATACGGGGCAGGAATGTTGATAAATAATTCCCATTTCACGAACGCCTGTCATAGTCACTGCTATGCTACAACCCGCCTCGCATCGTTAAAGTAATGTTGTAATCATTGAAAGGGAGATGACCGGTGCGAGGGTGTGTGTGTGTGTGTGTGTGGTGTGTGTGTGGTGTGTGTGTGTGTGTGTGTGTGTGTGTGTGTGTGTGTGTGGTGTGTGTAAGGGAGTGAAGCAAGGGAGGAAGGAGTGCAGGGCGCCGCGATGCATTGAGGGAGACCTGCACTTTACTGATAACGCGACTCGAAATTTCTCCACGTCCCTGACAGACCGATCCTGACAGAAGCCTCAGAACCCTCATAGACTCGCTACACGATGACTGACTTTTCACTTCACAATATCCACGAAAAGGACACAAAAAAAAAAAGGAAAAATTGTAGCGTTCAGTGGTTCATATATACAATTTTTTTTCCACATTTCAACCACACACAATTTTTTATATGTAACAAAACCTCTTCTTTAATGAGACACAACCAAGGCTTCATACTATAAGTGGGACATGTTAAGCATAGTTGTAGGAGGAAGCTTGACTTGGTATCCATAGCTCATCCCTTGTGGAAGTATTATTCATTAAGGTGAAGCTTACTCAACCGTTGCAATGTTTAGTTATGCATCCATTCATCCTCATCCACGAAGCTGTCAACCCGTTCCATCCCTTCCCTTCCCTTCCCTTCCCTTCCCTTCCCTTCCCTTCCCTTCCCTTCCCTTCCCTTCCCTTCCCGTCCCGTCCCTTCCCACCTTGCATCATTA
>JAPQNM010000013.1:1552020-1554520 GCA_029783475.1 Metacarcinus magister | reverse complement strand
GTCATGTGCAATGCAAGACTCAGTGCTCTGTGCTCCCTCCCCGCGGCCCGTTTTCTTCACCTCCTTAGTACAGTATTGATAGTGGATGCTTGGGTGCCCACTGTACTTGTCCCCTTCATCCCTTTCCTCCCCTTCTTCCCCTTTCCTCCCCTTCCTCCCCTTCCTCCACTTCCTACCCTTCCTTCCCTTTTTCCCCTATCTCCCCTTCCTCCTCTTCCTTTCCTTTCTCCCCTTTCTTTCATTCCTTCCCTCCCTCCCTCCCTCTCCTCCCCTTCTCCTCTGTCTCCCTCCTTCTGTACTTGGTATGGGTGTATATACTACTACTACTACTACTACTACTACTACTACTACTACTACTACTACTACTACTACTACTACTACTACAGACGAATCACACACTGACACTGTTGTTCCTAACCCCTCATTACTCACACACACATACGCACACACAGCAGACCAGGGCGGGGTGTGGGCGTGACAAAGTGGCAGCAGCAGTAGTAGTGAGGGCGTGAGGCAGTAGATTCACTGTTCACTGTTCTAAAGTTGCCAGTTGAGTCTTATTGTTGGTTTCAAGTACAAAGGTCATTACGTATACTAACTAACTACTGTATACTCTTGTTGTTGTTGTAGCTGGTGTAGATTCAGGCAAGCATCTCCTACCCAGTGTTTTATTCATTACGTTACTCACAGTGCATTCATTCATTCATTCATTCATTCATTCATTCATCCTTCACTGTCTGATGTGTTGTAAACTAAATGTCTAATGTGTGTTGGTATAATATAATAGTGGTTGTTGTTGTTGTTGTTGTTGTTATTATTGTTGTTATTTTCTTCCGTGAATATGTCTGTCTTATTCATCTACTTATTACTACTACTACTACTACTACTACTACTACTACTACTACTACTACTACTACTACTACTGGTGCTTGTGTTGGTGGGCGGTAGTGATGTTGCAAAATATTTTGTTGTAAATAAGGTAAAAGAGGAAGAAGGAGGAGGAGGAGGAGGAGGAGGAGGAGGAAGAGAAAGTTTAGGAGGAGGTGGTAGTGGAAGAGGAGATTTAGGAGGAGGAGGAAGAAGAGGAAGAGGAGGGAGAGAAGACTATTGGGAGGTAAGGGAGAATAGAGATGAGCGTGAAAGGAAGAAAGAGAAGGGAGGGAGGGAGGGAGGGAGAAGGAACGAGAAAAAATAGAAGACGAAAAGAGAGGTGGGAGAGAGAGACAGAAAGAGATGTGAAAAAGAGAGACGGAAAAAGATGTGATAGAGAGAGAAAGATAGAAAAAGAATAAAAGAAAATGAGAGTGAAGAGAAAGTGAGAGTGAAAAAAGAGTGAGAAAGAGAGAGAGAGAGCGAGAGAGAAAAAAAAAGAGAGAATATATAGAGAGAATATATATATATATAATTCTCGAGGAAAAGAACAAAAGGGAAGAGAAGAGAGAGAGAAAAAAAGACAGAATATAGAGAGAGAAAAGAGAGAGAATATAGAGAAAGAGAAAAAAAAGAGAGAATAGAGAAAGAGAGAGAGAATATATATAATTCTCGCCTCCCTCACGCAGGATTCAATCACGACTCTCCCTAGGGACGTGAGAGAGAGAGAGAGAGAGAGAGAGAGAGAGAGAGAGAGAGAGAGAGAGAGAGAGAGAGAGAGAGAGAAGAGAGAGAGAGAGAGAGAGAGAGAGAGGCCTATTTGTCTTGTTATCATCTGCTGACATAAGCCTATTCGAGATTCCTCATAATATTATGTTTGTCTGTCCCCTTTCTTTATGTGTGTGTGTGTGTGTGTGTGTGTGTGTGTGTGTGTGTGTGTGTGTGTGTGTGTGTGTGTGTGTGTGTGTGTGTGTAATTGTGAATGTGTGTATGCTCTCTCTCTCTCTCTCTCTCTCTCTCTCTCTCTCTCTCTCTCTCTCTCTCTCTCTCTCTCTCTCTCTCTCTCTCTCTCTCTCTCTCTCTCGTCACGCCAGCGGCCAGGCAAAAAAAAAAAAAAGAATTCCAGTCAGTGTACGTATACTGGGTTCCTCCTCCTCCTCCTCCTCCTTCTCCCTTCTTCTTCTTCTTCTTCTTCTTCTTCTTCTTCTTCTTCTTCTTCTTCTTGCACACAATATCATCACTAACATCTTGAAGCCAGAAATACGATCACGTTTCCAGGATTTTAACGTTACTTCCACCCACCACGCAGCGAGGCACTCTATAAACACAACAAAAAAAGAAGGAGGAGGATAGAGGTAAATGAGCTTATGTTACTACTACTACTACTACTACTACTACTACTACTACTACTACTACTACTACTACTACTACTACTACTACTACTTCTTCTGCATTGAATAAACACACACGAACACTTTATGAATTAGGAAAAGGAGAGGGTATTGGTAAATGAGCTACTACTACTACTACTACTACTACTACTACTACTACTACTACTACTACTACTGCTACTACTACTACTACTACTACTACTACTACTACTACTACTACTACTACTACTACTACTACT
>JAPQNM010000013.1:1539520-1542020 GCA_029783475.1 Metacarcinus magister | reverse complement strand
CCTCACACAATGGATTTAATTGCTCGTTACTGTGTTTTCAGATTCGTTCAACTTGCGTGTCTAGTTATAATGTGAAGAGTTGATATTATGGTGATTGAGTTATAATGGAGAGTTTGTATAATAGGGTTGAGTTATAATGGATGGAGTTCATATCATGAGTCTTCTTAAGTATGGAGAGTATACAACAGGAGGAACTAATGGATAAATATTGAAGTGCTTCCTCTCATAATAATGCAGCAACTATAAACTTAAATATTTTCTATCCTTTTAACATTAATACTCAAGTCTCTCTTCTCCTTGTCAACAGAATCCTACTGTGTCCCAACCAAGGCTCTATCAAGGTGTGTGCTACCATGCTATACTGTGTGTGATTAGGTTACATGCCCTATGCCACCTGCCACACCTGCCTGCCTCCCATGGGCGTGTGTGTACCAGTGTTCCAGTTTCCAGTGTTCCAAATTCCAGGATCACCACTGCCAGCCACGTTTCGGTAAGTAAAGTTTTAATGAGAGAGTTGTCGTTGTGGTAATGTGTCATGACTACACTGGTGGGTGAGGCTCTGCATATTCACAGGTGCAAATTGAGTCATTGCCACAAGAGTGTGTGCTATTATCTGTGGTGGTGGTGGTGGTGGTGGTGGTGGTGGTGGTGGTGGTGTTTTATGCTGGACTCTTTCTTATCTGTTCACAAGTTCGATTCCCACGTCAGAAAACTATTTGTATACTTCTTTCTTTCTTTATTTTACTGTTATTTTTTTTAATTTTATTATTATTATTTTTTTTTACTAATTGATACATTATTAAGTTGTAGTGAATTAACACACACTTGCAGAAAGTTTGAATACCAGTCATATACATATTTATTTTCCATTTACATGTCTTATTATATATAAATGAATTAGAACTACGTAGAATCGGTCTTGAAAAATATAATGAAACAAGTCTAAAAGTATCAAATAATATTAATTCATCTCTGTAACCTTGAAATTCATAATACATTGCAAAACCTTATATCATCCTCCATTGAATTTTGTTATTATTGATACTGTTCTACTTGTTCTCCTTTACTAGTTCTGTCTCGGTAAAGATATCGTATTAATTGCCAGGATTTCAATACGTTATCAATACAATACAATGCAATAGGGATTAAGTTCATGGTTTCTTAATATGTATATAGATCATCAGGTGTATTGTTATTAGTATTATTCTAACCTTAACTATAGTGCTGGAGTGTGCATAAAGAAATAATTAATGGACTCCTTCCAGTATACTTATTGTTAATTGTGTTTATTCGTCTATAGATATATCACCTTCCATCTGAACGTAGTCTTAGAAAACGGAAAGTAAGAACGATTGGTATGATTTTAGTAAGTTAACCCAGTAAGGAGAACAACGAGAGAGAGAGAGAGAGAGAGAGAGAGAGAGAGAGAGAGAGAGAGAGAGAGAGAGAGAGAGAGAGAGAGAGAGAGAGAGAGAGAGAGATCGTACACCCACTTTTATAACTGTAGTGATGGTGCAATAAAGGCACAATGAAGCACATACTATTGGAGAGGACGAGCGGCAGACAGAGTTTTCTTTTCCCAATGAAGGACTTGTAATTAGGGTGTAGAGTCCCCCTCCCTCTCCCCCTCCCTCACCCCCTTCCCTTCCACCAGTCCTCCCCCTTCTCCCTCCATTCCCCCCTTATCCCTCCCACCAGCCCATCAGACCCTCTCCCCCTACACCACTATCAACTTCCAACTATCTATCAACTATGGTGATTTCTAGATTTTTAATTAACTACAATCTTTACGAAGGAGATGATGATGATGATGATGATGATGATGGTTAGTTAGGTTAGGTAGTTAGGTTAGGTGGTATCCAAAAAGTAGCTCAACCTTACATTGTTATTCAGTAAGTTAGGTTAGTTAGGTTAGGTTAGTTAGGTTACGTTAGGTGGGTATCCAAGAAGTAGCTCAACCTTACATTGTTATTCCGTATCACAATGTAGTATTGGGTCGGTGTTGTAACTCCACGCCAAGAGGGGAAGCGATGCCTTGCCTGTTGGATACAAAGTAGGTGAGGTGATGTCCTTAGAAGGGTTAGTATAGACTGGCTGAGCTGACTGGCTGAGCTGACTGGCTTACTTGTGCTATGTAGTACAGTGTCAGGTGTGCGGGAACCTTCCTTGATGTTAGAAAAGAAAACTGTTTGTGATGATATATATGATTTGTTTGAGTGATATTATGATTTGTTGTAGTAGTAATGTTAGGATTTGTAGTAGTAATAGTAGTAGTAGTTGGTGGATGTAGTACTGTTATTGCAGCTGATACATACATACATACATATTTACATACATACATACATACAAAGTACATACAGTCTTAAGGTAAACAGGTACTAGATTAACACTTAGGGGGTACTGTGTTAGATTTATGTAAAGGTAATTTGTACAGTAATTAAAGGTAAACTAAGGTAAATTAAGGTAAACAGACATTTGATTTACACTTAAGGGACCATTG
>JAPQNM010000013.1:1529520-1534520 GCA_029783475.1 Metacarcinus magister | reverse complement strand
TTTAAGTCCTGTAGGACTGTTACTGTCTGTCCTTCCTTTGTACTTTTTTGTACTCCTTCTCCTCCTCCTCCCCCTCCTCTCCTTCCCTTCCTTCCTTCTTGACTCTTGTGGGAGAAATAAAAGTCAGGTTCCTACTTCACCTCAAGCTCTCCTTACTCTCCTCTTTCCTCCAGAGAGAGAGAGAGAGAGAGAGAGAGAGAGAGAGAGAGAGAGAGAGAGAGAGAGAGAGAGAGAGAGAGAGAGAGAGAGAGAGAGAGAGAGAGAGAGAGAGAGAGAGAGAGAGAGAGAGAAAGAGAAAGAGAAAGAGAGAGAGAGAGAGAGAGAGAGAGTCTTGCTGTGAATTGAGATAGGTTCGCTGCTTCACTTTCTTTATTGCTGCCAGTGACTGTTTGCCGCGATTGTGGTGGTGGCGGCGGCGGTGGTAGTGGTGATGGTGATGGTGATGGTGATGGCGATGGTTGGAATCAGTCGTGGTAGTTGAGGGAAGTAGAGGCTGGTGGATGCTGGGTGGAGATGAAACGGGGGAGATCATGCTGGGGGGAATAGCGTGTGACGGTGATTGTAAGGGTGAATGGGATGGGGTGATGGTGGTGAGGCAGGGTGCTTGGGGGGCTGGAGTGGCAGGGAGGAGTTATTGGAGTAGGGGCGTGGGCGTGGCAGGAGTCAGGGGTAGTGCAGGGGGAGGCTCTGTGTGCCGGGAACTGACAGACTCACGGTGCAGTTGGTAGGTAGGTAGGAAGGTAGGGTGCATAGGGGTAGGGACGCCGGCGGGATTTACGTGTGTTGTGTTGTGTGTTGTGTTGTGTTGCGTGCGTGCCCTCAGCCCTGTTAGCCTCGTGCTGGCCGCCCTGCCCTGTCCTGCCCCGCCCCGCCCCTCCCCGCCCCGTCCGCCGGCCGCACTGTGCACTGGCTCCGAAAAAATAACGAAGCGACGTATTTTTTTTTTGTGCCTTCTTTAGGGAAAAATATTTAATGTTCGCCAGAGCAGAGTCGAGGGAGAAAGGTAATTTTGCAAAGGCTGGGAGGGTCAGGCAAGACAGCAGCTGTTTGGGCTGTGCAAGTCACCTGCAAGACAGCCGCTTGGATTAACTTATGAGGCTCAAGTTGTGTTGGTCTTGCAGCAATAAGCCGCCAAGCAGAAACGTGGACCCCGCGCTTCTCATGCAGGCGACGGTGGCAGCGGGAGGAGGGCGGGGAGAGGGGCGGGGGGGGGAGGGGCGGCGTGAAGCGAGGTGGGGACGACGACTGGGACTGACAAAGGCTAACGCTGGGGTCATGCAGTTATTCTCACGTGACCTGTACTTGTGCAGTGGATGATACGGTGCGTCACAGTGCATGGCGGCGTCAGGCGGGAGTGACGGACAGGCCGGTGCTGGACTGTTACCGAGCAGGGCGGGCGGACGGGCGGACGGGCGGCTGGAAACATTACATCCCCGTCCGTCTGGGGCTTGTTGGGCCTTGTTGGGGATCTGTTGTCCTTTCTGAATTGTTTGAGCGAAAGCCTGAATATTGCGCGTGAAATTCCTGTGCAAGGCAAAGAAATGGCGTCCAGAGGCGGAGGAAGGAAGACCATTAAATATTAAGCAGGTGTGTCCCGCGGGGCAGCACGGCTCAGCCTCACATTACCTGCCTCACGAGACGCGTCCCAACACACCAACGACCAACGACCAACGACCAACACGACAACGACAACGACACTCATCATGCTAACACGACTACTCTTGCTGCTATTATTATTGTTATTACTATTATTGTTGTTGTTGCTATTGTTGTTGTTATTTTTGTTATTAAATCCATCTAAATCACCTTCTAAAGACTGCATCATACTAGACAGACTCGTTCAATGTGTTTGCATCTTTGCGTCACCCAAAGAGTAAGAATCAAAGTTCAGCTATTCATCACAATTCATCACAACAATACCCACAGCATCACCTGACGGATATAACAAGCTAGTCGAGCACCTTCCCTCCCCCCCTCCCCCAGGCACCACCCTTCAGCAGCTGGATCCGTGGTGTGCGTGCGTGCTAGCGTGCGTGCGTTGTATAATTATTGAAGTCTTGTCACCGGGTTTGTTCGAGAGGTGGCTGGGTGGCTGGGTGTGCTTTGTTCCGCGAGGCTGTCAGGAAAACACGACACCACTACGAGAGAATTCAATCCCATGTGACGTCGACTCTTGTTTATAGTCCTGCATCGCTACCGTCACTTATTCTTCTCGTGCTATTCATATGCTGTTTCGATACATTGAAGGGCTTCGTGTGTGCTCGGTGGAGTTCATCAAGTGGGTGGAAGGAAAGGTGGGTAGGTGGTGGATGGGTGGAAGGGCCGTCCTCCTCTCCACCTAGACAGCTGCTTTAAACAATGAAGGTCTCTTTGTCTCCTCAGTTCCCCTCCTCTAACTGACTTTCTTCAGTCTCACTTGCGTCCTAGTATTGCTTCTCTTGCTGTATTCTTGCTTTAATTACACAGTTATAGCCCTTGTGAGCCTGCTAACTGCGTGCCTTCCTCCCTCCCTCCCTCCCTCACTCACTCCATCCCTCTCTCTCACTCTGCCTCTCTCTCTCTCACTGCCTCTGCCCCGCCTCACAACACTCGCAGCACACTCGTCACTATTCCGTCCACCGTCTCCTATGCACTAATGTAAGATTTAATAACCAGTATCTTCAGTTTTTTATCGACTTGTAGGCATCTCAACACCTGCCGCTATGGTTACAAAACATCCTTTGGGAATTATATGTGTTTGTCTGAGGGTAATAAGACGCTTCCTTTTGTCCCTTCTATAACCAATCTTCTTATGACTTCAATTCCTTCAAGAAGAAAGACAGAAAATACATCGGAAACCATATTTACCTGCACTTATTTGAAACTTTTTTACTTCAAGAAGAGAGAGAGAGAGAGAGAAAGAGAGAGAGAGAGAGTCGGAAAACACTTTGATTTATTTAACACCCTCGGTCTGTCTCCATCTATTTTTTAACATCACTCGTGAATTATTGGTATGGTCTGCCAGCCTGCCATCTTCTCTCGCCTTACCACTAGACGCTTTAAAAAGGAGAGTATTTGGGCGCCTCAGACACTGCAATGGGCTGTATATTGAGGAAGGAATTATGGTATAGTAATGTATAGCGGAATGAAGTGTTTTTTATTTATATACCAGATCTGAGGCGATGAGGCTGCCACACATACACAACGGACTACACAACCACCAAGTCCCTGCCGCCTAACAAGTACAGGTCCTTGATAAATAAAACTAAAGTGTATACGGGCTTGTACATAAACACGGACGCATTCTAGCACGTTCACTTCTCTTAATGTGACTTAACTTACTGTAGGGAACGCAGCTACGGACACAAACACGTACATGGAAATATACATGTACGTGGAGATATTAGGAACATAAGACTCATGCACAGTCACGGTCATGCTAGTGTCTGTAATGCCACGTCCGTCCTGGTACGTGAATGCAACCACGGACGGAGGTAAGGACGCGTTGAGAGTGACAAACAGAACCGTACGTAAATGAGACTCTGCTAACTGATTGTACGTGAAAAGTAATTGAAAAATGGACGGTAGTTACGATATCTCAAAGGTTCGAAGGGGCTGTCAGTATGAAGAGAGAGAGAGAGAGAGAGAGAGAGAGAGAGAGAGAGAGAGAGAGAGAGAGAGAGAGAGAGAGAGAGAGAGGGAGAGAGGGAGAGAGAGACATTGAAAAAGACAACCAACTCCTACCTAATTATACCTGAAATCTCATTGTATTAACTGGAATCCCTCACACGACAAATATAACAAATGACAAGTATATATATGTATGTATGTATATATGTATGTATGTATGTGAGTGTTGGAAATACTTAACTTGCCTTACATTACCATATAAAAACCCACTGTGAGACCCTTCAGCTAAAATGAGAACATTCCTTTCCCCTCACAAACATTTAAGTGAACAATACATGTCGTTTAAATACAGTAGGTAATAGAAGCAGCTTAATTGTTCCCTAGACTAGCTAACAAAAGGCAAATTCTTGTGTATATCCATGCTTTTATAATGATGAGAGGGTGTCCTATCTCCTTCCTTCCTTCCTTCCTTCACTGGGTATATCGAGCGTGTAGGAGGTTATGTGTGTGTTAATTCAGGGTGTTACTGTCCCATCCTGACACCTTAGCATCCCACACAGCACATGATAATACTACTGTTTCGTCACACTGAAGCTGCTCCTCATATACTGCTGTCTTCCTACTCACACTGGTCATCCTACTGCTACTACTACTACTACTACTACTACTACTACTACTATTTCTACTACTACACACACAAACACACACACACACACACACAAATGCATTCTTATGTTTGGTGTGTAGTGTTTGATTATATAGTTCATGAATAAATAGAGTTTTGTATTAGTATTCAACTTACGAAATGGAACAATGTATATATCGTGTATGTCTAAACAATGTAATTACACCTCAAACAATGGCAGCAGTTTGTGACAACCAATGAATGTAATCAATCACTTCATTACCACACTGTGTACGCATTGCATTAGCTGGGTTTTTATTTTCGTTTTAATTTTTTATTTTGTCAGGTTTTTTATTTCGTTTTTTTGTGTAAGTTTCTTTTTTGGTGTGGTTTTTTTTGCAATTTTATTATTATTTTTTTATTCTTTTGTTGCAATATTTAAATTTTACCTTTTTTTTAGGGGGTGTTAGGTGGCTTGCGTGATAAAGAGATTAATATATTCAGAAACCAGCTATGCCTTGTAACCAACCCTTCACTAACCATTCATTCACTATAAAGAAAGCATAAGAGTTACATGATAAGTATATACGAAAGTTTGTAGTTAAGTAAGTAAGTCCATGCACTCAATTATACTGGCTAATGAACACTCGCCTCTGTGAATGCATCTTACTTACATACTTACATACTCAATTGATTCTCGTCATCATTACACACTCATGCAATGCAACTACAATGAGACGCAACTCGGTAATATATACATCAACAA
>JAPQNM010000013.1:1517020-1524520 GCA_029783475.1 Metacarcinus magister | reverse complement strand
GCCTCTTCCCTTTCTTCCTTCCTTCCTCCCTATCTTTTCCCTCTTCCTTTTCCTCCCTTTTATTCCTTCCTCCTCATTATCTTCCTTCCCTTTCTCATTCCCTTCTTTACCTTCCCAGTTTTATCTCCCCTCCTCCTCTTTTTCCTCCATCCTCCTCCTCTCCTCTTGTCTTCTTTTTCTGTTGTCATATATTCTCTCTCTCTCTCTCTCTCTCTATCTCTCTCTCTCTCTCTCTCTCTCTCTCTCTCTCTCTCTCTCTCTCTCTCTCTCTCTCTCTCCCTTCCTTGTTCCTCTTCTTTTTATCTATTTTTATTTTCTTCCTCTTGTCTATCTGCCTCTTCCCTTTCTTCCTTTCCTCCTCCCTATCTTTTCCCTCTTCCTTTTCTCCCTTTTATTCCTTCCTCCTCATTATCTTCCTTCCCTTTCTCATTCCCTTCTTTACCTTCCCAGTTTTATCTCCCCTCCTCCTCTTTTTCCTCCTCTTCCTCCTGCTCCTCCTCCTCCTGTCTTCTTTTTTCTGTTGTCATATATTCTCTCTCTCTCTCTCTCTCTCTCTCTCTCTCTCTCTCTCTCTCTCTCTCTCTCTCTCTCTCTCTCTCTCTCTCTCTCTCTCTCCAGTGCCTCTCTGTCTCTTTACTACTCTCTCGTGTCTCTCTTTTCTTCCTCTTTCTCTCCTCCTCTCCTACTCTCCCTCCCTCCCTCCCTCCCTCTCCTTCCCTCTCCCTCTCTCTCCCTCTCTTCTCTTTTTTCTCTCTCCCTCTCACTCTTCTGTTTCAGCTACACACGAGGGCCGGGACAAGGACTCAAACTAAAGAGAGAGAGAGAGAGAGAGAGAGAGAGAGAGAGAGAGAGAGAGAGAGAGAGAGAGAGAGAGAGATGCAAAGATAAAAGAAAAGATGATAAAAAAAAAAGAGCTTATTAAGATAACGCGCTTGGCCCAAAATGGAGATTGACGGCATTATAAAAGACAAAAGAAAGATAAGTGTATAAATAAATAAATGAATAAATAAATAAATAAATAAATAAATAAATGAAGAGATAAATGAATATATGAAAAGTTAAAATCGAGAAACCAATTCGATAAATATATTAGAAAGGAAAGAAAGTACAAAGGAATAATTCAAGCAGAGAGAGAGAGAGAGAGAGAGAGAGAGAGAGAGAGAGAGAGAGAGAGAGAGAGAGAGAGAGAGAGAGAGAGAGAGAGAGAGAGAGAGAGAGAGAGAGAGAATGGGAGACAAACACGCACACAAACACCTTCCCATTCTCTCACTAACATCTGGAAGAGCACAGCAAACAGCATGTGTGTGTGTGTGTGTGTGTGTGTGTGTGTGTGTGTGTGTGTGTGTGTGTGTGTGTGTGTGTGTGTGTGTTCAGAAAAAGACTGCCTTCCCTCACGTTTCACTCCTCCTACACAGATTTCTTTCCTCCATCCCTCCATCCCTCCTTCCTTCCCTCCATCCTCCCTCCCTCCCCTCCCCTCCCCCTTACCCTTGAACCTTTTGACGGACCCAACGCCCCCCATCACCTCCCCTTCTTCCTCCGCCCCCTCACTCTTTCCTCCTCTTCCCTCTCCCTTCCCATCTCGCCCCCTCCCCTGGCCCACTTTCCCCCGCTCTCCCTCTTCCCTGGTCCTTGTCTGTCCGCCCCACCGCCCCCCTGTCCCCGCTCCTGACCGCCTCTTCGTCGCTAAAGTGCCGCGTTGGATCAGAGGGCGGGAAATGCGTGGCCCGATGACCCTCTGCTCTGGAAAGATTGGATAGGTGTCGCTGAGGCCGTGTTGCAGGGTGTTGGGGTGTAAGGGTGTGTTGGGGTGTGTTGGGGTGTGTTGAGGTGTGTTGGGGTGTTGATGTGTTGTGTTTGGGGTGTGTTGAGGTGTGTTGGGGTGTGATGTGTGGGGTGTGTTGGAGGGGTGTTGTGGGTGTAGCACAGTGTTGGGGAGGGGTTTTGGAGGGGTGTTGGGGTGTGTTATAGGGGTATTGGGGGTTATTGGAGGTGTGTTGGGGTGTATGTACAGTGTTGGGGAGGGGTGGAGGGGTGTTGGGGTGTGTTGATAGGGGTATTGGGGGTTATTGGAGGTGTGTTGGGGTGTGTTGGAGGGGTGTTGGGGTGTATGTACAGTGTTGGGGTGTGTTGTAGGGGTGTAGATATAGTATTGAGGTGTGTTGGGGTGTGTTAGAGGGGTGTTGGGGTGTATGTAAAATATTGGGGTGTGTTGGGGTGTGTTATAGTGAAGAATCTGCTCCTCGCGTTTCTTCATTTCAGTTTTTTTTATTTTTATTCCAAATAGTTTGCTTTTAAACATCCACTCAATATACTTTTTTCTTTTTCCCTCTCTCTCTCTCTCTCTCTCTCTCTCTTCTCTCTCTCTCTCTCTCTCTCTCTCTCTCTCTCTCTCTCTCTCTCTCTCTCTCTCTCTCTCTCTCTCTCTCTCTCTCTCTCTCTCTCTTCAATGTTTGTTTGCGCTTCACAACTTGATCCAATTTGCATCTGAAATGTCTCGAGGTATTATTATTATTATTATTATTTTTTATTTTTAATTTGAGGCTAAAGTTTTATTTTTACTTCAACTTAAATTATACTTTTCTCCTCCATCCATCCAAAAGAGAGAGAGAATGAAATTGAGGCTTTGTGAATAGTGGGTTTTCTTTTCTTCTCTTTTTTTTTTTTCTTAGCATAAAGTATACATAAATTATCACCTCTTTCAGCTGCGTCTCTACAGCAGAACACATCACCTCTCTATACCAGAACACACCACCTCTCTATAGCAGAACACATCACCTCTCTACAGCAGAACACACCACCTCCTCCACCCTTAACTTAGCCCCGTGAACCCTAAGACCCCAGAAAATAGGTAAAATCAGTGCGCAGTAACTCAATAGAAACGTCTCGCTTATCCTTCCCGGTAAGAAAGACTTGGAGATGAAAATAATCTGATTCTAAAATGTGTTTCCATTCAGCACAGTTTACAAAGCCCTGCTGACGACATGCGTTGGGTTGTGGTTAGCGCGTTTCTCTCTCCCACTCCCACAATCGAGAGCTCAAGGGTTCAAATCCCCGGGAAGGCCGATACAATTTAGCGAGTCTCCCTTCAAGCTGTAGTCCCTGTTCATCTAGCATAGAAAACGTAGACGCCTTCGTCGAGGAAGTGCAATATTACATCCCAGTACCAGAGAGAGAGAGAGAGAGAGAGAGAGAGAGAGAGAGAGAGAGAGAGAGAGAGAGAGTGAGAGAGTGAGTGAGTGAATTCATGTATTTGTGGGCACTTTCTACGAAAAGCTGCACAGCAAAAGTAATATAAAATGACTATTCTATGAAAACCCACAACAGGAAAGTAATATAAAATGGCAGTCTCTAACAGTAGCTTTGAAATAAATAAAAAATAGAATAAATGAATAAGAGGAGAGCGAAGAGTTTAAATTTCAAGGCTTTTGGAATAATTTCACTTAAAAAATGTTACTTTAAGCCTTTTTTTCACTAATGTTTAAATTTAGAAAAATATATAATTCATCATTTGTCCACAACCCACACAGGTGATATAGTCAAGTCACGGGACTCACAATCAGGTAAATGTTTCCACTATATACTCACACCCAGCCTTGGAAACACAATCTTATATCAGGATTAAGATGAAATAACCAGACTTATAGATAAACAACTTATATTTCAACTTGTATCCTGGTGTATGTGCTTCCTATGTACGTAATCATTATATTATGTTATGTATACGTTCACAAGGCTGGAAGATGATGATGACATAGCTGGATCTATTTATTTTTTATGATAATGACAGACAGGACTTGAAAATAGGAGTCTTTATATAGTTTGTGTAAGTGAGGAGCATAGAATAGAAGAAAGAACACTTATCCAACCTCAAGCAAAGACTTATTCAGGTGGGGAAAAGGTTTAATAAGTAATATATAGATTCTGGCTCAGTAGGATTCTTAGTGAGGCGCGACCTTGACGATATTATAGAATTCTTCATTGTGTGTGTGCGTGTGTGTGTGATAAACAGCTTAATTGTCGCCATAATAAGTCCAATTGTTACAGAAAAATATGATATTCCCCATAATAACTTCAATATAATATGTACGTCATCTGGTATCCATTTATAGCGAGTCAAAGGGATTAATTAGAATGTCTCATATATCTTTTATGAGGAAATTATCACAGTCATGCCTTGACGTCACATAGTCTTGAGAACACACCTGCTGGGAACGAGAGTGGCGGGGCGTTAGCAGACCTATCATATCATTAGTTCTTAGGGAGCAGCAGCAGCGGGATGTCTGGGTATGTAGGTTGCGCGTGGGTACAGTCTGCTAGGAGGAAAGTGTCACCAAATAACTACCAACATAAAGGCAGGGTAGAAAATTAACCTTGCCACCCTGCCACACTGCAAAACCTCGTCTCTTCCTTTCCTCACTGCCTTGCTAAATGCTTGATAACCTTGCTGAAGACAAACCGTATGAAAGCAGGGTAGAAAATTAACCTTGCCACCTTGCTACATTGTATATAACCTCACCTCCTCCCTTTCCTCACTGTCTTGCTAAATGCTTGACGCGTCCTGGATGTGTATAAGCCAAGAGAACGTGTTAAGTCCTCGTTTCTCTGTATTCCCTTGCTTCTTGTCTCGGGTGTTTCATTAAAGTCAGCGCCAAGACATGACGCTTTCAGCAATACTGTGTTGATGTTTAGTCTTACGTCTGGAAGCGAGGTGGCGCCGGAAAACAATTTATTCTCCATGTGATATTATTGTTGAATTCATATACTTCTGTCAGCTGTGAGTGTTTTTGTGTCATACATCAACACATCAACTCACTAATAAGGTAATCAGTTTTTTTTTTATATATCACATTTGTTGAAATTTTGATGTAATTGTGCTTTTGGCAAAACACGAATATATTTCACATTAAAAGAATATATATAGCGAGGAAATTCAATCAAAATGTGTCACAAAATCACTATCCAGTATTACAAAGAAGTAAGTAAGTAAAGTGAAGCTTGGAAAAAAATAATAATAAATGGTACATAGTTAAAGTAGAGAAAAAACAATATCATGGTTAAGGAAACAAACCAAACTTTTCAAAATTATAGAAGTAGTAAAGGAACAAAAATTGTGACGGGATTGAGAGGCGCGCGGCTAGGAGACCAGATACAAGATGGATGAAAAATAAACTGAAGGTGTAGTAGAAAGATGTTTTCCAGATGATGTGTGGACAGTTTTCAAACAAAGCTTTGACCAAAACTTATGTGTGTGTGTGTGTATGTATGTATGTCTATGTATGTGTGTTTATGTATGTATATATGTATGTATTCTTTAGTGAAGCAGGAAGCTGAGGTGCCACAGCCAGTGACCTGATCAAAGATGGCATTTTGTGCTGTATAAATTCTATAAATTCTCTTCAAAACTAGAGTATTGTGTCGAGGACTTGGAGGAAGAAAATCTCTCTTTACAGTGATTCGTAAGAAAGGCGACATAAAATAGAGAAAACTTTCGTCCAGTAAGTTTATTTTCTGTAGTTTGCAAAGTTATCACAAGTTATTACACATTCCATTGATTACTGAGGGTTGGGGCGGCGTGTGAGGGCAAGCAGGCAGGCAGGCAGGCAGGCAGGCAGGCAGGGAGACAGGCAGGCAGGGAGGCAGGCAAGCAGGCAGACGTTCAGGGGAAGGGAAGGAAGGCAGCGAGTCACTATTCCATCCCACGCCTGAGTGCTGTCATTAGAAACACACACTTACACGTTACCGTCTCACCTTTTGTTGACACTCTAACCTTCATAACATCCAACCCTCGCTCACCAAACACCTTAAAATGCTACTTTTGTAAATATGACCCAGCAGAAAGAAAAATGGATAGATATATAGATAGATAAACAAATATATAGAAACACATATGAAACGAGAACACCTACAAGGGCTAATAGGCTGCAATAAGCAAACTTTGTAATAGCAATAGTAACAATAAGGCAGAAAAGCCCAGCAGATACAGACGTGGAGGTATTAGAAGATATCTGTAGCTTAAGCACCCATGAAGCTGTACCAGGAACAGGAAAACAACCTGATAAAGAAAGGCATAGCACAACCGGATATAATTTGCCTAGAACTGTTCCTCGCTGGCGTACGTGGAGGTTAAGAATTCAGGGAGAAGACGATTAGGTTAAAGCAGATGGAGGTGACAGTGTTTTTGTTCAGTGAAATCGGAGAGAACTATTGTACATCATGACGGAATTACTCCCTATAGTCTTGAAAAAAATTGTTGGTGTAGACGAAAGTGTAAATTTGTGAATATAAGTCTATAATATATAAAGATGAATTGTTAGTGCATATAGAGTCTCATGAACGTAAAATATGAACTCCATTGAACACGGGATAAAGAGAATGTCAAGTTAGGTGTAATATTACTACCACCGAGTCGAGTATTTAGAAGGACGGAACGGTGACTTAGAAATAGAAAATGCTCTTAAGTTAGCAAGAAAACGAGATGGAGTGATGAAAACAGGAAATTGAGCGATGCAACAGAGAGAGAGAGAGAGAGAGAGAGAGAGAGAGAGAGAGAGAGAGAGAGAGAGAGAGAGAGAGAGAGAGAGAGAGAGAGAGAGAGAGAGAGAGAAGCTTCTGTCTCGTAGCTAATATTGACTATCAAAATAATAATAAGAATGATAACTATACTAAAGGTCATTTATTTATTTATATATATACACACATTTATTTTATACTAAACAAAAATCACTTTCATAAAAAAAAATAAAATAAAATAAAAAATAAAGGAAAAAGCGCACGGCGTTGCTCATCTTTTTGCCGCGTGTCGTAGCCGTTTATGAACTGGCTGTCTGCTGTAACAATTTAATTAAGCACCAGGATTCCACGCCTCGCTACATGAACAATTGATGTTAGAGGGAGAGCAGACACCTATTTGTTTATTAACTTATTCATAGTTCTATATAGTTTTTTACACTCCTTTTTTAATTTCCCTGGTGATGCATTGTAGTAATATCTGCCTTGTTTTATGTACCGGGAGGGAGTGACGGAGGGAGGTGGGCGGGTGAGGCTGGTATAGTAGTGGGTGGGTGGGTGGGTGTGGCGTACACAAGGGTGGGCATCTCTACCCATACCAGACCTTCACATCAATTACAAAAAGTTACTACGAGTCTTATCATGAGTGTTGATTCACTGTAGTATTCAACTGTAACTAAAACACGTACCACTGGGCTGTGCTATCGAGGCGAACTAGGAGGAGGAGGAGGGAGAGAAGAGAAACAGAGAGAGAGTATGTTGTGTTAGGGTTCGTAAGGGGGAAGTGGGGGTCATCGCCGCAGTTTCAGTCTTGCGTTTAGTTCATAGGATTATTCTGTGCGCGGCGGCGAGGCTTATGGTGGTCACTGCATGCACGGAGCTCCGACCGTGAGGACTGAGCGGGAGTGTGTTGGTGAGGCTCGGGATGTGCGGGAAGGCGAAGGAGGCTTTGGCTGGGATAGGGATAATTTCTGCTTACACTTACACCCA
>JAPQNM010000013.1:1509520-1514520 GCA_029783475.1 Metacarcinus magister | reverse complement strand
GAGAGAGAGAGAGAGAGAGAGAGAGAGAGAGAGAGAGAGAGAGAGAGAGAGTAGAGAGAGAGAGAGAGAGAGAGAGAGAGAGAGAGAGATTGGAAAGTGGGGAAGTAATCCAATGGAAAACGAAAGGTCGACACAAGAGGAGGAGGAGGAGTGGGAGGAGGAGGAGGAGGAAGAAAAATAAATCTTTGGCGAAGAAACTGCAACAGCTGAGTGGCGTGTGTTTACATTCGTGACGTCACAGGGCGAGTCCACCCCACCGCGGTCCCCTTCCAGCTCTTGTCTCGTATTTTGTGCAATTTAGAGCCAAGCTGTTTTCTAGCAGTGACTTCGTTGTGTTGATTTTTATTTTATTTTATTTTCCTTTCACTACTACTAACTCTTTTTCTTTTATATCTTCTTTTGGTACTCTTCCTCCTCCCCTTAAGCCTTTTCGTGTGTGATGTTTGTATATTCTATTGCCTTCTGCGAGGACAAAGAAAATAAAAAAAGAGAAGAGAAAAGAAAGAGTAAGAGTAAAAAGAAGAGGAGGTGGTGGAGGATAAAAAAAAAGAAAGGAAGGAAGGAGAGTAAAGAGAAGAATGGGAGGAGGAAAGAGATGTGACAAAGCGTTAAAGAAGAGATTGGAAAACATGAAAAAGGGAAGAAATGTGATTTATAGACGAGAAGAGGAATGAGGAAGAGCAGCAGTAATAACAGATGAAGGAGGAGGAGGAGGAAAGAGGAGGAGGAGGAGGAGGATAATGAGGAAGACAGTGTTGATCGGAGGATGAAGAGAAAGACATTGCCCAAGGAAAACAAAGGACAAGAAGAAAGAAGAAGAAAAACATTGAACACTCAAGACCACTTTAGATACAAAACTTTACCTTTATACTCTTCCTCCTCCACCTCTCTCTCTCTCTCTCTCTCTCTCTCTCTCTCTTTTTAATTTTCTTTACCATTCCAAATTCTTCTATTCTTACTTTCTCTTCTTCGTCTCCTACTAGTACTTCTCTGTTCCCTCCTCCTCCTCCTCCTCCTCCTCCTCCTCCTCTCCTCCTCCTCCTCCTCCTCCTCCT
Source organism: Metacarcinus magister (assembly GCA_029783475.1). Lineage (NCBI taxonomy): Eukaryota > Metazoa > Arthropoda > Malacostraca > Decapoda > Cancridae > Metacarcinus > Metacarcinus magister. The sequence goes on along the minus strand of JAPQNM010000013.1, from coordinate 1,513,465 downwards.
CCTCCTCCTCCTCCTCCTCCTATCACAGATCACACGCTTGGAGGAGGAGGAGAAAGTGATGGAGGGGAAGAGGGGATTTTTGCCTCCACCTCTTGGGAATCTGTGAAGGCTCTCCTCACCACCCCGCCATCCCTTCGATTCCTAGAAACGGATCATTCCCGAAATATTCCAGACGATTCCAGATTCCAGTCCAATATATATTTATTCTCCTCTCTTTCTCTCTTTCTCTCTCTCTCTCTCTCTCTCTCTCTCTCTCTCTCTCTCTCTCTCTCTCTCTCTCTCTCTCTCTCTCTCTCTCTCTCTCGGGAACGTGATATGCATTGTATCAGGAATTTAGAAGGAATTTTCACTCCTTACTTCTCTTGATCTTCCTTCTCTTTTCGTTACGTATTCATTCTCTTTCTTCTCCTCTTTCTCCTTCTTTCTCATTCTCCCCTGTCTCTCGATCTCTCCTTCTTTGTCTCTGTTTTGTCTTTTTTCTTCTCTCTCTCTCTCTCTCTCTCTCTCTCTCTCTCTCTCTCTCTCTCTCTCTCTCTCTCTCTCTCTCTCTCTCTCTCTCTCTCTCTCTCTCTCTCTCTCTCTCTCTCTCTCTCTCTCTCTCTCTCTCTCTCATTCCAGGCTCACCGCACATCAGGAAGTTCTCTCCCCGCCATTCCCTTCCTCTCTTCCTTCTTTCTTTATTTCCTATTCTTCTTATTTCCCTTCCACCTCGCTCGTCCTTTATCCCTAACACCGTCACCCCCCTCCCCCTCTCTCTCTCCTCTCTCTCTCTCTCTCTTTCCCTCCCTCTCTTTCCTTCCTTCATCTTCCTCATTATTATCATCATTATCATCATGTAAAGTAAGCGAAAAATATACACACAAAAAAAAGCTATTTCAGTCACTCATGATGCTTTTGAAAACAGTCATTTAATACAACTTTTCAAAGGTAAATAAAGTTGTAATCGAGCGTGACTTACTTAACGAGGATCAACTTGACGTGTCGCTCGTTGATGCTGTTTGGTAAGTCTTTAAAAATTATCTCCTCGTGGTCGCAGTGAAGATAACGATGTCCGTGAAGCCCCAAGATTAAGATTGGTCCTGAAATATAGCCTGGGGACCGCGAAGAGCTAGACAAAATAACTCTCTGAAACATTGTAATTAGAAAACAGTGGAAATAGCTACTAACACGACTCATACGGTGGTTTCTAGACCCTGAAAAAATTACTTTGCATACTTAAGAACAATAAGGAAATAGAATATAATAGTACTCGTTAGTCAGATGAAAACGGAATCTTAACTTAGGTTAGTAAAGATTTGGCTGTGATACCAATTGCCTTTACGTTAGTGTTTGCAGTAAAATCGACAACATAGCGTCTGCCCAAGAATGGAAGTGAGTCTCTACAAGTTAAAGATACCCAGTACGACGCTATTAAGTCAGCCAGTCCTGATAACCTGTACTAAAGATTACTCAAAGAAGGAAAATACCAATGGCTGGAAACACTGGCTATATATAACCTTCAGTCAGTAATTCAGTCAGTTAGTCAGTTAGTCAGTCAGTCAGTCAGTCAGTCAGTCAGGTTCAGCAAAGTTCCTGGAAGAATGAAAATATAACCTCGACTTTCAAAAGGAGTAATAAGAGAGTGGTGTTGAACTACTGATCTTTTTGTTTAACTGAGCTAAGTGAACAGACTATAACTGTTTGAATTGATAACCAGACCTCAGGGTGGTTGCCGGTCACAATAGCGAGGTGTGTCCTGCAAGGCTCAGTTCTGGGACCCATCCTACTCGTACTACTCTAGAAATAAGCTTGATATATTACAATCACAATAACCAGACGATGCGAAGGTAGAAGAAAGGTGATAATATTGTTTAATTAAGCAAAATAACTTTCATTAATGTTTTTACTTGTTTCATTAAGCAAAATAACTTGAATTAATGTTATATTTTCTTTTCTTTCCACTAACATATAACGTAATGTAATTTATTCGTAATGTTTCTTGCGTTTTCTCGTTCATAATGCAACTTACCAACACTAACAATGCCATGATGATGATAATAATAGTAATCATAACAAGTCCTTTCCGTTAAAATTGATAATCTACTCAAAAAGGTTAATACATATAAGAGACAACAATCTCACATAACTGGAGGCTCGGAAATACCACATGACAGTTTTACGAGTGTGTGAGAAAAATACAAGAATGATAAAACGTAATAATTAGTAATAGTAATGAGAAGTGTGGAGTGGAGACAAATTTAACACATCATTTAGAGTATAAGCTGCGAGTGTAGGAAGCAGTGCGTGATAAGACTGGAAGAAGAAGAAGATGTGGAAGCAATAAAAAACTAGAAAGAGAACATTTTAAGAAAGAAAGTGGAGGAGAATAGAATGAGAGGAAGAACACCCATGCAAAGAATTAGAAGAAAAAAAAACCCCAGACAGACAGTAACTCCAAAATAGTAAAGGTTTTGAACACAGACAGAATGAAACCCCAGAGAAGTCTAATAGTATACAACCCAAGCAAGCAGTGGAAATGAATGCTCAGAGAGACGTGTGTAGGTTAGTATATGAGCAAAATGAATGGTGTGAGTATAATGAAAGTGTATAGGAAGGAGGCTGGCTTTGGCATGTCCAGAAAGGGAGATGAAATGAATTGTGGTAATGCTGGAACTCACTTTTCCGAGATGGTGGTGAGTCACTTGATGAGAATGGGTGGGGAGTGAGGTGACAAGGATGATGTATGGGAGTAGGATAGATGCCCACAGTATAAAAGGAGACACTCGGACCGCCTGAGACATTGCAAAATAGAGTATTGGAGTGTTTGAGTTGAGAGAGAGAGAGAGAGAGAGAGAGAGAGAGAGAGAGAGAGAGAGAGAGAGAGAGAGAGAGAGAGAGAGAGAGAGAGAGAGAGAGAGAGAGAGAGTTACATAGAATTACATAGACAATCAGAAAAAATATATATATAAAGGGAACAATTTGCTAATAGAACCTAACAATATATTCAACAAAAAGGTATAATTTAGATAATCGAAATGATAACCACAAAATATGAAGTTAAATAAAAACTGAATATTTCCTTTTCATGTGTAGTGTAAACATTTCCTTCCTTCCTTCCTTCCTTCCTTCCTTCCTTCCTTCCTTCCTTCCTTCCTTCCTTCCTTCCTTCCTGCTGTCTTGTGAAAATTTCCGTATCTGTTTTTTTTTTTGTTTGTTTTTCAATTGATGTGTTGTAGCTTTCTTTCACTTGTCTTGTTGGCAGTGTGTAGGAGGGGAAGGATGAGAGGAGAACTGTCTTTTATTTTTTCTTTCTTTTCTTTCTTTCTTTCTTTTTTTTCTTTTTTTCTTTCTTTTTTTTCTTTTCTTTCTTTTTTTTTCTTTTTTTCTTTTGTCCAGCCTTCGTATGTATGTTCAAATAGTAAAGATATGTATTACTACAACACAATACATTAGGTCAAACAGGTAACTTCTCTTAAAAGCCTAGAGAGAGTATGTTCCTATATCCTCTTCTTCCTGCTCTTCCTCCTCCTCCTCCTCCTCCTCCTCCTCCTCCTCCTCCTCCTCCTCCTCCTCCTCCTCCTCCTCCTCCTCTCTTAGGGCCTATTATTCGACACACGGGGAATAGCTTTCTTCCGGCAGTGTCCTGTGTCACGTAACAGAGAGAGAGAGAGAGAGAGAGAGAGAGAGAGAGAGAGAGAGAGAGAGAGAGAGAGAGAGAGAGAGAGAGATGTCCCCTTTTGTGTAGGTGAGCGAAGTAGACAATAGATTGTGAAGGGAGTGAGGAAGGATGGAGGGAAGCTCTTTTCTCCTCCTCTTGCTCTTCTTCCTCTTCCTCCTCTTTTTCCTCCTTGTCCTCCTCCATTTTTCTTAATACAAAATAAGGAGGCAGAGGTAAAGAGGATTTTTGTCAGGAGATTAAAGAGTAAATGTATAAATGTGGTCTGCCAGCCTGCCCACCCCCCTGCC
>JAPQNM010000013.1:1494520-1497020 GCA_029783475.1 Metacarcinus magister | reverse complement strand
CCTTATTTCCTTCTTCCTCTTCTTTTCCTCCTCCTCCTCCTCCTCCTCCTCCTCCTCCTCCTTCTTCGATATTGTATTCTTTCTCTATCTCCTCCATTATCTCTCTCTCTCTCTCTCTCTCTCTCTCTCTCTCTCTCTCTCTCTCTCTCTCTCTCTCTCTCTCTCTCTCTCTCTCTCTCTCTCTCATTTACTCTCTACATACTTAACCATTATTTACCTTCCCTTCCTTCCTTCCTTCCTCCCTCCTCGCTCTCTTTCCTCACTTTTTTTCCTCCTCCTCATATAATTCTTTCCCTCCGCTCTTTCTTCCCCCCCCCCCTTTTTCCCTCCCCCTTTTTTTTCCCTCTCGTCAAACCCTCCCATTTCATCTCATTCTGTTCCCTTACTACGGTTCACCTCCATCCCCTTGATTCATCTTTCCCCTCCACCCCCCCCTCCCCTCCCCCCCCAAACCCCTCCCCTTCCTACTCTCTCTCTCTCTTTCTTTTTCTTTTTCTTTTTTTCTCTCTCTATCTTTCTCGTGCAGTTCTTTTCTCCGTTTCCATTATTGTTTCTAGATTCTTCGTGCTCGCTCTCTCTCTCTCTCTCTCTCTCTCTCTCTCTCTCTCTCTCTCTCTCTCTCTCTCTCTCTCTCTCTCTCTCTCTCTCTCAAACTTTACCTCTTTGCCTTTCCTCCTTTTATTTGTTTGCCGTTTTTTCTATAGTTTTCTTTCTATTTCCTTTCGTACTTCCTCCTCTTCTTCTTCTTCTTTATACCCCCTTCCCCTCCCCTTCCCCTTCCCCTTCCCCTTCCTTACCCTTCTCTTCCCCTTCCCCTTCCCCTTCTTTATCCCTTCCCTTCATCCCTTCTTCCTCTGATTCCCCTTACCCTTCCCTCCCTCCCTTCCTCTCACTACCCCTTCCCTCATCCTTTTCCTTACCCCTCCCCCTTTCTTCCCATTCCCCCTTCCTCCCTTCCTCCTTTACTCCCTTCCCCCCTTCCCCCCTTCCCTCTCCCTCCCCTTCCTTTCCCTTCTTCGAGAGTTCATTCCAGCGAGAAAATTTTGCATCTTCTTGAAAAATGTCTTATTGCCAAAAACAGTGAGAGAGAGAGAGAGAGAGAGAGAGAGAGAGAGAGAGAGAGAGAGAGAGAGAGAGAGAGAGAGAGAGAGAGAGAGAGAGAGAGAGAATAAAATAATATGCTGTGGTAATGCTCTCTCGCTTTCTCTCTCTTTTTGTGCTCTCTCTCTTTCTCTTTCTTTCTCTCTTTTTTTAATTCCTGTCCTTTTTTTGTCCCTCCTCCTCCTCCTCCTCCTCCTCCTCCCTCCTCCTCCAGAAAGATAAGGACACCTCGCTGCGAGAAAACAGAGGAAGACGGAGAGAGTGAAAAATTATACATATATACATAATTGATTGAGTGGCAAGTGTTTCTTTCGGTGGAGGGAGGCGAAGGAAAATGGTTTAGGTGGAGGCAAGGGTGTGTTTTGTGCGGGGCGACTCTTTTATTCCTGATTGTCTTGTGCTGAGAAAAGGCGACTCCAAGACAGAAGGAGAGGCGATGATGAAGAGACAGTGAGTGGGAGGGAGAGAGAGGAGTGAGGGAGTGAGACAGAGAGAAGGAGAGAAGGACGAGTGAGAGATAGACAGATAGCTAATACACAAAGACAGACAAACAAAATAATATACGAACAAAACAATACATACATATATAACAAAACATCATATATCTCGCTCTACAGTCTTTCCTTCATTTTCTTAATAGTAATAAAACCCACTTTAATAAACACAACTTTATATCATCATCATCATCATCACCTTAATACTCACACTGCACTGATACACCTTACCTACCACACACACACACACACACTACCCTACCTTATCCTTTCATTCCTTATACCCTTGCAGTGGAATGTTAGGAGCACTGCATTCATACACCAACCCGTCTCGCCAACTTTCCCTCTCCACTGACCCGCCTCCACACCTTCCATCTCAACACAGTGTCAAGTTACTCCCTGTTTTGCATCACATACCTTCCCCCGTGGACACTATTCTCCACACCTCACCTACCTACCTGCCTATCTGCCTGCCTGCCTGCCTGCCTGCCTATCTGCCTGCCTGCTTGCCTGTCTATCTGCCTGCCTATCTGCCTGCCTGCCTGCCTATCTGCCTGCTTACCTTCTATCCTTGCTTTCATGCCGTGCCAGTGATCTCTGTGGCATATCTAGTTTCTAAAGTCTGTCACACACACCCACACACACACACACACACACACACACACACACACACACACACACACACACACACACACACACACACACACACACACACAGAGAGAGCACGTACACACTCTCCAACATTTGAAACTGAATCTCGTTTTCTCTCGCGTAAATATTTCACCAAAGGGAGCGTTGGTTGTTTTTAGCGTTGTGTTTGTTGATGCATTTATTTATTAATTACTGCGTGCATTGTTAGTAGACTTGTTCTCTGATAAACGAGCGAGCAATGCAATGACAGGAGT
>JAPQNM010000013.1:1472020-1487020 GCA_029783475.1 Metacarcinus magister | reverse complement strand
GAGAGAGAGAGAGAGAGAGAGAGAGAGAGAGAGAGAGAGAGAGAGAGATTAACACCCCCATCCCCAGCTGGCTGTATACAGAAGGGTAAATAATGAATGAAGGTTAATTCAGCCGCCACGAGCCCTGTTCTGGCCCCCCCGCCCCCCCCCTTACACCCCAAAACCATTGCCCCCCCCCCTTCTCTCTCACCTCCTCACCCCCCCTCGAGGCTTGGTCCACATGGGGGTCATTAGGACTGGGGTGGGTGGGAGGGAGGGTAGTAGTAGAGGGAGGTGAAAGAGAGAGAGAGAGAGAGAGAGAGAGAGAGAGAGAGAGAGAGAGAGAGAGAGAGAGAGAGAGAGAGAGAGAGAGAGAGAGAGAGAAGGCTTATCTGTACTGGCCAGCCACCACCACCATCATCACCACCACCACTGCCATCACCAACATCACCACTACTACTATTACTACTACTAACTATTTTTACTACTATATCGTCACCACTATCACTATTATCATCACTTTTCAATACTTCATCCAGTCATCACATCTTTCCTTTTCTCTTTCCTTCCTACATCATCACCATCATCATCATCATCACTATCTGCTGTCATCACTACTACCATCATCACTTAGATTAACTTTTTTTTTATTATCTATATTAGTTATGTTTTTTATCATTACTATACTACGACGACTATTAGTGTGTGTGAATTGTCTAGAGGAAACGAACACTTACATCCCATTTTCTGTTTGCTATTATTTTTTTGTTAAGGGTTACTGAACAAGAATAAGTTATACGGATACAATACTCTTTATTATTTTTTTATTTTATTTAGTGCACATTTCAGAAGGGAAGGTATGTAGGTAGGTAGGTAGGTATCTATCTATAGCAACCACCACTACCACCCGACTCCAACCCTAATAGTAGTCAAGCAATTCAAGTCATATGTTATTTTTACTGAACACAGCCAAAACAACAACAACAACAACAACAACAACAACAACAACAACAACAACAACAACAACAACAACAAAAACAAAAAAACAGGTACTAGGTAACCGCCCCAGGATGACAAAAATATATTTCAGAATTTGTTGGGAAAATCTGCCAGCTGGTGCTCCCTTGCCTCCCCTCCCCTCCCCTCCCCTCCCCTCCCTTCCCCTCCCCTCCTTCCCTTTCCCTCACCTCACCTCACTTCCCATCCCCTCTTCCCCTCGCCTGCCTTCCCTTCCCATCCACTCACTTCCCTTCCCTCCCAGACCGTGTCCCCTTCCCTCCCCTCCCTTCTTGTTATCCTCTCCCCCTCTCCCCACATTCCCTTAACATCCCTCCATCACACACACACACACACACACACAGGCCCACATTACCACATCATCTACAGTGCAAGAATATCCCTCTCCTCCCCTTCCCTCCTTTCCCCTATTCCCCATTCCTCCATTCCCCTCACTGTCAGATTTACATATGTCACCCCTTACCTAGTCTGGCACCTTCAGCGCTCCCTTCAGGTGGTCGGTGCCTTGTCCTTGGTTTGTTATTTTCTCTCCCCTAAGGATGGTTCTTCTACCTCTCCTATTTCCTTCCTTAATATCCTGAGGTCCTTTTTCCACTTTCTGTTATTCCTGCGTGTCCCGTTCTTCCCCGCCCGATGGTCGTCTAGGGTCCCAGGGTCGCCGGGTACGAGGGAAGGCCTGGCTGGCTCCCCTTATCCTGGTCTGTCCTCTCCCTCTCTCTCTCTCGCGCTCTCTTCCCCCGTGACTGTCTTCAGGAGGTGTTGCCACAGGGTTGTCCAATGGTTTTCCAGTCCACGGTACGCTCTCCTTAAATTGCCTTTCCAGCCTCCGTGTTGTAAAAAGAAGGTTTCCTGGAATTATCCGCAATTAGGGTTTTTTTGTTTTTTTTTTGCCCTTTTTCTTTCATCATTTTCATCAAATAAAGGCAAGGACGGGACGGGACGGGAGGGAGGAAAGAAAGGAAAGGAAGGATGGAATTAAAAGAAATGTTTAGAAAAAAGGTTTAAGTTTGTAGGTCTTAAAATAAAGCTTTCAATGGTAGAGGAATGATTATTTGTCTGAAGAATCAACGCAGGAACCAGATTTTGTGCTAAATAACCTCACTTTTTTTTTTTAACACCAAATGACCTCAGTAAACAGTTAGCAGCGCGCCCTTTGCCCGCCCTCGTGTGCCGCCGTCCCCCCCGCCGCCGCCGCCGCCGCTTGCCAGGCTGCTCGACGCTGCCCAGAATAATTACACTTAACTTTGTCTCTTCACGTTCGTCTTGCGGTCTTAAAACTTTCTCTGTTCAGTTCCCCAAACATTTGCTAGCGCGCCTCACGACTCGGTGAGGGGCGGCATCATCGGCGTGCGGCGGCGTGAGTGTGTGTGTGTGTGTGTGTGTGTGTGTGTGTGTGTGTGTGTGTGTGTGTGTGTGTGTGTGTGTGTGTGTGTGTGTGTGTGTCACTCTTAAGTCCACGCCACCCACCGTCCCTCCCACTCCGCCAAGCTAGGTGGACCCAAGGTTCTTACGTTGAGTTCATGTTCCTCATTTGATTTAAAGTTATCCTTCTACAACTTTGTTAAAACATAAACTTATTCTCTAAACACTTGGCTACGGAAAAAGAACATCTGATTTAGGAGTGAGTGAGTCGCGTGTGGCCGGCAGACAGGCAGACAGGCAGGAGGTTAGGTTGGTAGCATCAGCAGAGCCTTGCAACACTGCGCAACACACCAGCAGGACACACACGTAACACTGCGAGGCCATACTGCAGCAGCATCACGCTCAGGCGGACACGATTTCACTCACTAAACACCGACTTGAGGAAGAAAGAAAGACTCCGCCAGCCAATTCTAAACGTTGCAACCTTCAAAATACCTCTAATAGCGTCGAACAGTTTCTTTTTTCCTTTCAACTTAATCAAATAGTCGTGGGGCGAGGAGGGCGTCACGAGGGGGAGGGGGAAGGGGAGGAGTGTAGTGATGCTGCGTGTTCAGGTCTTGAGATAAAAGCATCGTTGGTGACACAATGGTCGCGCCGTCCCAAGTGTATTGCTTCACGATGACACAACTTGCTAACTACACCTTACCGATAGTTGTGTATTGATGCTTTATTGTTTTTTATGTTTATATTGAATAGATACACACTATATCTCCCTCGTACAGTGACCTTGCTCTGCGCCGTGCTCCCCCCCCCCCCCCCCACCCCACCGTCCCCCCGTCCCTTAGTTTGCATTACGTACAACACAAAAGACCTTCCCAGCACTGTATTATTTCAACCTTCCTGGGAGCGGCTTATACTCATTACGTTAATTTGCATTTGAAAATCTGTTTAGTGTTGCCCAGCAGGTGGAAGCAGGAGAACACACACACACTATACGGTAATTGTAACTAACTATACCAAATCCAGCTGATAACGAGGCTTTACTTGAAGGTTACTTAGCAGACCACTGGTAGTTGAGGTGCACATGCTAGACTAAAGAACAGTGGTAATGCAGCGCTAACCAGCATCACACTCACCATTACCTCAAACCACCGTGAGAGGAACCAGAAAGGTGTTCCCCAAGGAGATCATAACTCAGAACACCCCGATAGCTAACTAGTCTAAAAAAAAAAGGAAAGTTATTGGACGTAATCCCAGACACTTTTTTTTCACACAGAAGACACCTTTTTGGGTCATTCCAAGAGACTGTAAGTTACGAGAATGACCTTGAGCTTTGCCACTGCGCTCATTTCCGTCTCTTTGTCTCTTTAATATATTGTACATGGATGGTAACGTGGAATAGCTGGGAGAGAGAGAGAGAGAGAGAGAGAGAGAGAGAGAGAGAGAGAGAGAGAGAGAGAGAGAGAGAGAGAGAGAGAGAGAGAGAGAGAGAGAGAGAGAGAGAGAAAAAAAAAAAACACACACACACAGGATACAGAACACCCAGCCCACAGTAATACGAAAAGCTCTACACCAACATAATGCCAACCAGAGTGGAATTTTTGAAACACCGGCCACCACTACATAATAGAACATCCTGTCTAGCCGAGAACGAATGTATGTTTATTATTATTATTATTATTATTATTATTATTATTATTATTATTATTATTATTATTTCTTAGCATATTCTAACCTATCGTGCTAAAGGGATGCCTCGTGTATTTCAAGTTACTGTAATGAATGTTTTGATGTATTGGTTAACATTAGCTGAGGTGTGAGAGATGGGTGTTAGGTTAGGAGGAGGAAGAGTTATTGAAATTTCCAAGAGCAGGTGTTGCATATAAGAAAAAAAGGAGAAAATAAAGGTAGAAAGTGGATTAAATTATACCTGAAAAAATATAGATAGATAGATAGATAGATAGAAACAATACTCACATTAACTTATTATTAGGATTCTTACCATACGACTTTTCAAAATCAGAATACACAATGTCTAAAAATATATACTAGAAAGAAAGAAAGAGAAGAGAGAGATCATAATAGAATTTTAACTAATTAAATAAACGTAATATTTTATACCTGAAGCCGTTCAAGGTAACTTACAATTTTGTCTTATTATTAAACTTCAACCATTCTTACGACTACAATTAACAAGCTAATTTGCCTGTAATTCCCTGACGTAGTTCTGTAGCCCTTCTTAAATAGTTTACTGATGTTCGAGAGAGAGAGAGAGAGAGAGAGAGAGAGAGAGAGAGAGAGAGAGAGAGAGAGAGAGAGAGAGAGAGAATGGTTGGCTGGTGCGTCACTGTACACTTCGTAACAAGAGCCTTACCACAACCTTCTTCTCTCCTCACCACAACCTCTGCCAACCACACAATAATTTTTCACATTTCTTCTCTTCTTTTCGTCTCTTCCGTCTTGTAGTAGTAGTAGTAGTAGTAGTAGTAGTAGTAGTAGTAGTAGTAGTAGTAGTAGTAGTAGTAGTAGTAGTAATAGTAGTAGTAGTAGTAGTAGTAGTAGTAGTGTTAATGTATGTTTACAAGTATAGCCTCGAATTTTTATCATACCATTAATTTCACTCATTATGTTGTTTATCAAAATCTATACCTTGTTTATATCACTTTAAAGAGGAGAAGCAGGGACAAGGCGTCTTTAGGGCTCGGGGGAAAAATTTATTCTCTCCTCTGTCTCTACGACTTGTCTTATAGTAGGCAGAAATAATACAGAAGAGTGGCTCCCCAGTCCTCTTATTCCGTTCCCATTGTCGCCTTTTACAACACATAGGAAAATAGTGGTATAATAGTATGATAGTAATAGTAGTCTGCCAACCTGACCACTGATGTGTGACCAAGCCGGGTCCCATAACACTTGGGGAACATTTTTTCACATTACCTATACATAATGTGAAAAGTATGTGATGGGTACCGCTCCTTAAAATAGGCTGGAGCTTCCCTCTCCGCTCCCACCTGAAAACGATGGTCTGCTCACCTTTTCCGCTCCTCTCTCCATGTATGGGAACAGTCTTCACTGCTCCTCACCTCCGCTCTGTTTTAGTTTCACAAAAAAATGTTGTTTAAGAAGTTTAGGACTACAAAAGAAAAATAGAATACAAGTTTAACCTTATGTTACGTCTTGCATCATAGATAGTTGATAAAACATTATTCAGGAAAACAACAATGATTATGAAATTTTAAACTTTTTGTATATATATATATAATATATATATATATATTATATATATATATATATATATATATATATATATTATATATATATATAGTATATATATATATATATATATATATAGATATATTTTGAATTAACTCAAGTCGAAACTTTCAATGAAACTCACCCATTTATAAATAAAATATCATATTGAACAAAGTGATAGTTTTCAATAAAATGTATAATAAACGTAACTCGGTTATTCAAAGTTCAAAGTTTTTGTATGATGAATTATTTATTTAAAGTCTTATTACAATATTCTATTTGGAAAAGTTTCATATTAACATTGATGATTGAATACAGAAAAGTTAAGTATAGGAGTTCTTTTCGGAAATAGAAAACTGAGTCACCATATTCATAATGACAGTTGTACAGTTTAATTAGGTGTATCAGATGCTGCAATGATATTTCCAATATCTCTAATAGCTTTCGAGAAAAATGAGGAAAGTCATGTTTTTGTATAAATATACGGTTTCATTTTACTGCGTAATTATTATATAGAAAGCATGTATTTATATATATTTTTACATTTTGTGTGTTCAATCATTACGAATAACACAACTATAAATATAATGTAACACTTTTTACATTAATTACTGGTATTATTTGAAGTCTAAAAAGAATACGAAACCATACATATATATTTTTTGTTCAGTCGTGTCATGACGGCCAGTGAGGTGAGACGTGCGCTGCGGTAAAACATTGAAACATCTGAAACATTTGAAACATTCGAAAAACATTAGTAACATTTGAAACATTTAATAATAGCCGAGGAAATACAGAAGACAAACAACACCCATTGATGAAGACCTAACGTTGTGACATCAATACAAAGGTGAATCACTGTGTTTGCAGCCATTAAGTTGTAGTAAAGGGAAGGTATAACAATAAAAACCAAGGATGTGAATGACGGAATTATATATGTAAGTTTGAGACGAAAATATTCAGGGAAGTTTAGTGAAGTTTTGCTACACTATACTTACTACACCATATTACCTTTTCCTCTTCCTTGTCCTCACCCTCACTTTAGATCAAATAATGTTGTTTGTTCTTCCTGTGTGCTCATCTTCTTCCACCACCACCACCACCACCACCACCACCACCACCACCACCACCACCACCACCACCACCACCACCACCACCACCACCAACAACAACAACAACAACAACAACAATAGGAGCAGCAACACTTCCAACAAAAATAACAAAGGATTTTTATTATCACCACCACCACCACCACCACCACCACCACCACCACCACCACCACCACCACCACCACCACCACCACCACCACCACCACCGTCGCCACATTCTCCAAAATTTTCAGCCGTAGAAAGTTCAGAATGTTAATCGAAATATAAAAAAAAGAGACAGAGAGAGAGAGAGAGAGAGAGAGAGAGAGAGAGAGAGAGAGAGAGAGAGAGAGAGAGAGAGAGAGAGAGAGAGAGAGAGAGAGAGCGTTGAATTGTACATTATTGAAAGTTTAGGTCATAAATGGCAGTGTTTTCTTAACCTTTTAACATTACGTACAGCTCGCAACTCAGGAGGGGGGGCGGGGGTGGGCGTGGGGGGGGGATGGGCGTGGATGAGGGGGGGGGGTAGGGGTGTGTGTATGTCTGTCTGCCTATCACCCCCATATTGTGTATAGATTTGTGATTTTTTTATTTTATTTTATTTTTATTTTGCCGTTCTGTGTACATTGAGTATTTTGTAACATGAAGTACACACACACACACACACACACACACACACACACACACACACACACACACACACACACACACACACACACACACACACACACACACACACCTTTATTTATGGACACACACCCTCGAAGAAAAAAAAAGGTATATGCATATTTCCGGTCTTTTTTTTATTTCGCGTTCACTGAAGTCTAAACACGAATAAAAAAAAAAAAAATAAATAAAAAAAAAAAAGTTGAGTCTCACATTCTTCTGTCCTTTTTTCATTTATCTATTTTTATTTATTTTTTATTTCCGTTATCGTCAATGTGGTTTCTCAATATATTATTTTTACCTTAACATTATCATTACGTTATTATCATTGTTATTGTTAGGTTATGAACACAGTACTCGGCAAACACACACACACACACGCACACACACACACACACACACACACACACACACACACACACACACACACACACACACACTCATACAGCTCTGCACTCACCCACCAGATATTTGATGCCCCGAGTCGTGTGTGTGTGTGTGTGTGTGTGTGTGTGTGTGTGTGTGTGTGTGTGTGTGTGTGTGTTAATATTTACATGCATAGAGTAAGTATCAAGTATTTTCATGAGTCCAATTCCCACATTCAACGCACTCAAATATTCACCACACTTATATATACCACACTTATCACACTTATACTTGTCACACTTATTATACTTACCACACTTATACCTGTCATACTTACTTACATACTACCACACTGATATTCACCACAGTTTTCGCTTACATATAGTTTTCGCACACCGTATATTCACTTTTTTTTTCTATTATTTTTTTTTCTCTCTCTCTCTCTCTCTCTCTCTCCTCTCTCTCTCTCTCTCTCTCTCCTCTCTCTCTCTCTCTCTCTCTCTCTCTCTCTCTCTCTCTCTCGTATTTATGTACACTTTTTTGTACTATACATTCGCTAAACTACACTTGCGACGCACTACGTTTCACTGTTTTTTACGAGTTTTAGGGTGGTGCTTTATTTTTTGTTATTTTTTTATCCTAGGGAGAAGCTAATGTAGTGGTAGTCTAGTGGTGATGGTGGAGTAGTAGTAGTAGTAGTAGTAGTAGTAGTGATAATGGTAGTTGTTTTCCTCCTCCTCCTCCTCCTCCTCCTCCTCCTCCTCCTCCTCCTCCTCCTCCTCCTCCTCCTCTTTATACATTCTAAGGGGAAGAACGACTGTACTTTTTCAATCTCAACTTTCCTCTCTGGTCGTTCTATTGTTGATGTGGTAGATAGGCATTACTCTTCTTCTAGACCTAGTAACAGCGGTGTTCTGCAGGGTGGTGTTCTGTCACCCACGCTCTTCATCTTCTTAATCAAACTTTATTGTCCTAATCACTTCTATATTGATGATTCCACACTGCATTTTTCAACATCATTTAGCTGACAATAATCTCAACAGGAATCTAATGCTACAAAATGCTTATCTACAGAATTTTCTATGATTTCTGAATAGGTCAATGCGAATCTTGTCATATTCAATGCCTCATATACTTAATTTCTTCACCTATCAACTATGTATAATCCTCCAGACAACTGTACTCTATTCTACATTTACATTCACCTGTCCACCTTCGCCACATTGAATATTCTTACCCTGTCTGTCCTTTACCAAAAAAATAGTCACGTTTCATCTTTTGCTAAATCAGCTTCCATGAAGTTTGATATTCTGTGTCGTCCCAGTCAACTTTTTCTCCCTTCTCCAGATGCTGACTCTATATTATAAAGACCTTATATATTCCCTTATATTATGGAGTACACCTCTCATGTGTGGGTATGGATCATTTACAAAACTATTACATCTCATTAACACTCCTACTGTTTATTCTACTGTTACTACCTTCGCTAAGATTATGTATTTAGTTTGTCTCTCTGTTGTTATTTTGTTAGCTGGATTACGCAAAATTATATGTGTGGATTTCTTACGTAAGGTTTATTGAAGGTCTTATGACTAGCAAGAAGTGATTTGATTATAGGAGTGAACAGGATCTTAAAGAGGACCTTGGTTTGTGGGGAGTGGTCTGTTTAGCCTTGGTGGAGATTTGCGGTTCTTCAAATGCTCTTGTTTTCATTGTTATTGTTCTTAGCTTACTATAACTGCACGCCTCCTGTAGCAGCTTCATCTCCGCTATTATTCTTAGTATTCTGTCCATCTTACTACTGAAGGAGTTAACTAGTGTGTTGACTCCTTCATCTCTTGCACTGGTATACTCTGGAAACTTCTGCTTTCTTATGTTTTTCCACCTTCCTACAATTTACGTTTTTTTTTTAAGAGTAAGAGTATTAAGATATCATTGGAACTAGATTTGTTATTCTTTCCTTACATAATTTATAGGGTTGTACGACCATGTTATTTTTGTTGTTATTTTTTTTTTTTTTAGCTTCAACTTCTATATTTTGCTTTTAACACTATATGTACATTGATAATTGGATATCCAGCGTCACATAACCTTGTTGTTTCGCCTCAAATTCAATCAGTCAATATTTTTTTGTTACAGTATCTTGGTAGTTTTCGAACAATAGTAGTAGTAGTAGTAGTAGTAGTAGTAGTAGTAATAGTAGTAGTAGTAGTAATAGTAGTAGTAGTAGTAGTAGTAGTAGTAGTAGTAGTAATAGTAGTAGTAGTAGTTTCTTAAGTCTATTCATGCCTTACCACTATAAAATCTTCCTTCCCTTTAGAAACAGTCTTTTTATATTACTACATTCACTTCCCTTCATTCTTTTTCTTATGCACTTCCCTTCCTTTCCCCTCCTTTCCCCTCCTTTCCCCTCCTTTCCCCTGCTTCCTTGCTTACTCTGTCTCCTGTTGTTGACTTCCTCCTCTACAGTTTCCCTCTTAAATGTTCCCTTAGAGAGTGTCTTCCCATCTCCTGTTCCTCGTTTTCTTCCTTAATTTTTCTTCCTCCTCACACGCACGTCTCTTGTTGCTCATTTCCTCCCTGCTCTCACTCTCTCTCTCTCTCTTTCTCTTTTTCTTTCTCTTTCTCTCTCGCTTTTTCTCTCTCTCACTTTTTTTCACTTTACACGCATACATACAATACTTTTTTTTTTCTGCTCTTGAATGTATGTTGTATTTTCTCTGTTTTTCATTCTTTTTTTATTGGTATTTTTATATTTTTTCGTCTTTTCTCGTGTTGTGTCTGTCTGTCTGTCTGTCTGTCTGTCTGTCTGTCTGTCTGTCTGTCTGTCTGTCTGTCTGTCTGTCTGTCTCTTTCCCTTTTTTTATTTTATTTTTCTCTCGCTCTCGCCCCCGCACACACACACACACACACACACACACACACACACACACACACACACACACACACACACACTGCGACACGACAGAAATTTCCATTACTTCCAACTTTGTTAAAACCACAGTAATTGCGCTCTTTTGGGGGGAGTTAATGGGTCTTTCCCCCTCCATTCCCCTCCACTTTCCTATCCTCCCCTCACCCCAATGTCTTCTGTTCGTCCCCTCCTCTCCCCTCCTCTCCTTCCCATCCTTGAATCCTTGTTTATGTCAGGGATAAGTATAATAATAATAATAATAGTAATAATAATAATAATAATAATAATAATAATAATAATAATAATAATAATAATAATAATAATAATAATAATAATAATAATAACACCCTGAACACGTCTGAGGTGGACACGGAAGCGCCAAGCAACAGGGGTCAGTCAGCCGCCATGGTTCGTGACGTCACTGCCCTGCCTTGAAGGGGGGGGAGGGGGTGCAGCATCTGGCGGGAGTCGCGCCGTGGCCGGCCTGGCGCCCACAGCTGACGCGCGGACGGACCCCCGCGAAATATTGGCAAGACTTTTTCGTGGAGGCAGATTTGGCGCTGATTGGCTGAAGAAGAACGACCATACTTTATTTTGTCTCATTTTTGCCGGAAGATTACTGACGCTTTGGTGGCAGACCATCGCTCACAGATTATATATATATATATATATATATATATATATATATATATATATATATATATATATATATATATATATATATATATATATTTGTATTTGTATTTGGCCTGTGGAGTGTGTTTAGTTGTTGTTGTTGTACGTCCAGTGTGATGGTGTTGTCGGCACCAGAATATTGGCCGCCACCACACAGGCTGCCCAGGTGCCTACACACTTCACCTACACACTGTCACCTCACTGTTCATGCACTGTGACCTGAACACCTTGATATAATGTTCATGCACTGTGACCTGAACACCTTGATATAATGTTCATGCACTGTGACCTGAACACCTTGATATAATGTTCATGCACTGTGACCTGAACACCTTGATATAATGATAGTAATGATACTGATAGTAATAGTAGTAATAATGACAATAATAATGGTAATAATTATGACAAAATTACTAAAACAGTAATGCTTATCCTCACCTTGTCTCCTGCACCAAGTAAGGTTGATACACATGTCAGTACCAGAACACCCTCCCTCCTCAAGGCATCTGGTAACACGTTGAGTTCCGCCCCAACACGGTGATGGCGTTGCTATGCTTGGCGCTAAGTTGGATCAGCATCACGCGGCGCCTCACAACCAAGTCAAACAACAATAACACAGCTTCACCACACCACCACCACCACCACCACCACACCACCACCACCACCACCACCACCACCACCACCACCACCACCACCACCACCACCACCACACACGACCATCATCATCATCACTCACACCAGGGTAACACACACACACACACACACACACACACACACACACACACACACACACACACACACACACACACACACACACACACACACACACACACACACACACACACACACACACACACACACACACACACACACACACACACATACCCAAACACTACCAAGAGTGGATTCGAATACCTCAATGACGGGAGTGCCATTGCCAGCGTCAGTGCCAGTGCGAGTGCCATCAGTAAGACACACAGCTGCACACATGTTCCGTCAAGAGGGAAGGAAGCATCACAATAGTCCCATTCCAGATTGCTGCATCACACACCTCTGGAAAGCAGCACAATTGAGTTTACCTGTTCATAATTTAATCTCAAAGTCAAGATAAGCTAAATTAAACTCGCATTCATATCCAAGAAACACATAAGACACACCTCACCACTAAATAGGTGTGACACTACAAGATAGACTAAGAGAGAGAGAGAGCAAGATGTCACCGCTGCCTTCCTTCCTTCCTTCCTTCCTTCCTTCCTTCCTTCCTTGAGGTATTAGACATAAAAAGTATGAAAGCATGAAATGTAACGAGGGAGATCAGAACACCAAACCAAGCCTCAGGTGGTGGTGGTGGTGGTGGTGGTGGTGGTAGGGGGTGGGGAGGGGGGTGATAATCTTTGTTCCTTCATCTTTAATCACTTTTTCCTTGCCTTCTCCTGGTAAGTCAAGTAAAGTGAAGTGTGTGTGTGTTTAGTAATGCCTCGTTAACTTGTGTCCTTGTTGTTCCAGGTACGTGCCTCATGGCCTCATCAAGACTGTGTGGGTGAGTACACTTGTTTTTTTTTTCCCTTACACACACACACACACACACACACACACACACACACACACACACACACACACACACACACACACACACACACACACACACACACACACACACACACACACACACACTGTAGCTTGAGTCTCCCTACCTGTCCCTCTCTCCGTCATTTTATTCGAGCCTGCCTACCTACCTCAACCTTGCTCTCTGCACACTCTTTTACCTGTATCTCGCTCCCTTTAGGTCTTTTTATCCCTGCACACCTTTCAACCTGGTCTGTAAGCTTCTCTCTCTCTCTCTCTCTCTCTCTCTCTCTCTCTCTCTCTCTCTCTCTCTCTCTCTCTCTCTCTCTCTCTCTCTCTCTCTCTCTCTCTCTCTCTCTCTCTCTCGCTCTCTCGCTCTCTCTCTCGTAAGAAGAAGCACGAAGTTGTTATGTTATTTTCAGTCTCCTCAGTGGTTTAGAAATCTTGTTGTGAGGCTTGCGTGGATTTTGTGCAATGTCTGTGATGTTTATAAAATGACTAGACTCTGAGGGTATTGCTGTGCTCTGTTGTGGAAGTAATAATAATAATAATAATGATAATAATAGTAATAATAATCTTTTATGAAAATAGCAGCGTCAATGTAGGTATGTATGTGTGTTTTTATTTCATCTTTTTTTCCCCCCAGAACCAGTTTATTCACCAGATTGAATGAAACAAACATCATTCATTGCATTCAAAGTAGTCTAGAGTTCTCCGTAAGCCTTATTTCATTCATTACCCGTCATCACTCCCTTTCAACACCTATACTCCTTTCAACACCTATACCCCTTTCACCACACAGCATTCCCCTTCACCACCTACCACATCCCTTCACCACACATCACCACCACCCACTTACCAAAGCTACGGGTCCAGAAATTAATAGAAATATATGTATTTAGACTAAATTTGAGTGTTCTTATTAAAGTTAATGAAACCTTCTTCTGCTAGTAGTAGAAGTATTGTACTACTATTACTACTACTATTAATAAGGATAATAAGATGATGATAATGATAATAATTATAGTAATACTAATAGTAGTGATAATAATAATGATAATAATAATAATAATAGTAATAATGATAATTATAATAATGATAAATCCTCTCTCACACACACACACACACACACACACACACACACACACACACACACACACACACACACACACACACACACACACACACACATATTCTAATCAAGTTCCATCATGTATCTAATATGGGAATACGAGAGAGAGAGAGAGAGAGAGAGAGAGAGAGAGAGAGAGAGAGAGAGAGAGAGAGAGAGAGAGAGAGAGAGAGAGAGACAGAGAGAGACAGAGACAGAGAGAGACAGAGGCAAAGAGAGAGACACCTTCCAAAATACACCTAATTCTCCCTAAATATAGAGAGAATTCCAGGTGCAAGAACTTCAAGATTTCATCATATACTCCTGTGCAGCAGAGGGGAGGGGGATTAAGGGGCCAGCCCACAAAAGGATTTAATTTAACTCAGTGCAAGGATTAGCGGGGCTTCCTACCGCCCCGAGGCCCCGCAGGTGTGTAGCGGCGCCTCTGGTTCTCGGGGATTGGGGTGGAGGCTGCCCTACCGCCCCCCTTGCCCCCCTTGCCCCCCTCTCCGCTGGATGATGCCGTCCCTTGCTACCACTTGTCTTTACTTTACTTTACGTTGCCTTTCATTTCCTTTACATTCACTTCTATTCTATGCCTTTTGATGTTCTATGTTCTGTCTTGTCTTGGTTTCTCTCTCCTTGATGTGTTTTTTTCTCTTGCCTTGCCTTGCCTTACCTTGCCTTTCCTTTCCTTGCCTTTCACTTGTTCTGTCTCTTCTTACCTTGCCTTCCTTTCCTTGCCTTTCACTTGTTCTGTCTCTTCTTACCTTGCCTTTCCTTTCCTTGCCTTTCACTTGTTCTGTCTCTTCTTACCTTGCCTTCCTTTCCCTTACCTTACCTTACCTTGCCTTGCCTTACCTTGTCTTGCTTTGTTTTGCCTTGCCTTGCCTTGCCTTGCTTTGCCTTCCCTTCCCTTCCCTTCCCTTCCCTTCCCTTCCCTTCCCTTCCCTTCCCTTCCCTTCCCTTCCCTTCCACCTGCTCCTAAAAGACGACTCAGACCT
>JAPQNM010000013.1:1464520-1467020 GCA_029783475.1 Metacarcinus magister | reverse complement strand
CTACTACTATTGGTGGATTCATTGTGTTTTTACGTCACTTATTATTATTATTGTCCTTATTATTATTATTATTATACACAGTCTGTCTACGTCACAATCCTGTCTACGTGGTACAGACAAACAGCTGGACACATAATAATAATAACTAGTCCTGTTCTAGTACACTTCAGTCCTCCAGTTCATCGTATTTCTAAATGTATTAATAAGAGTCTTCAAACCAGGTGATGTGAAGTATGGAAAAGAGAGACTTATACGTTCCAGTTATGAGAACACTTGACTCGTTCCAGCTATCCAGGCATTTGGTAAACAGCTGAGGTGATGTCATTGTAAAGCCAAGAATACATCAAAAATTTCCTTGAGGTTTTAGGAAATAGCCTCAGAATTATTTAAGTCTCTCCTTCATTTACTGTTTATAGATATGCTAAAGAAAGTTATTTGATTTATTTCATTTTATTTTTAGTCTCAATTTTTTCTTAACTTCATATCACTATTTAGTTACGTCGTGATTCTGCCTCCTTGCTTTACTTCTCCCACCAAATGGCGCCCTTTTTTTTATATTAGGGAGAATCGAACGGGTAGTCAGTTAGTTTTTAGGAGCTGTGAGCCTTACCACTGCGCCACCCATTATAGGAAGAAAGAAAAAAAAAGAGTTAATGTATATGACAAGCAGGATCCCTTATGCCCCCCCCTCCCCCCCCCCACCCGACAAAAAAAAATAATAAAAGAATTCGTGCTTCGGGTCTCTATTTACACAGTTACTTTCAAGGTCATTAGCTATGTTGACTTTAATTACGGTTTTAATTTTTCCAGCAACTGACGTTAAGCTAATCGGCTTATAATTACAGACCATTTTTCTGTCATCTTTGTCGGAGGCTCGGGTGAGGTTAGCAAGTTTAGGGTTAGGTTTAGGTTAGGTTAGGTTAGGTTAGGTTAGGTTAGGTTAGGTTAGGTTAGGTTAGGTTAGGTTACGTTACGTTAGGTTAGGTTAGGTTAGGTTAGGTTAGGTTAGGTTAGGTTGGGTTGGGTTAGATTTGTTTAGGTGAGGTGAGGTAAAGTTAGGTTACGTTAGGTTAGGTTAGATTAGGTTACATTAGGTTCGTTTAGGCTTGTTTGGTTAGGTTAGGTTAGGTTAGGTTAGGTTAGGTTAGGTTAGGTTACGTTAGGTTAGGTTAGGTTAGGTTAGGTTAGGTTGGGTTAGACTTGTTGGCTTGTTTGCCTAACGAGGCTGTCAAGGGACTTACCATTTCCCATTATGTGCCAGGAAAAACAAATATATGATAAAAAAAGAAAAATAATAAAGATATATTTCATTTTATTATTATTATTTTTTTTTATCTGGTGTGGAATATTCCGTGTTTTATTTCCTCATAGTTGTGATTTCAGTGCATTTGTTGGGCACTGATTTGAATGCATTTTTTTTTATTGTGTGTGTATGTGTATGTATATGTGTGTGTGCTGATTATTGCGTGGAGTGATGGTGTGTGTGTGTGTGTGTGTGTGTGTGTGTGTGTGTGTGTGTGTGTGTGTGTGTGTGTGTGCGCGCGCGTGTGTGTGAGTATTATAATGACCAGCTAGTTAGTTACATATCCTTTCGTTATTGTGATACCTGGTGGTGGTGGTGGTGGTGGTGTGATGTGGTGGTGGCGGTGGTGATGGTGGTGGTGGTGGTGGTGGTGGTGGTGGTGGTGGTGGTGGTGGTGGTGGTGGTGGTGGTGGTGGTACCGTCACTATTACCACACCATTTCCACTCTGCATCACCATTACCATCACCATTAGTATCAGTATTTGGCTGTCAGGAATATTAAAATTGTTACCAGAGAGAGAGAGAGAGAGAGAGAGAGAGAGAGAGAGAGAGAGAGAGAGAGAGAGAGAGAGAGAGAGATACACATAAAATTATTAAATGCTTGTGATTAACGCCGATATAATACCCACTACACAACCCACCCGCCCACCCACCCACCCACCCACTACTTATAACACCCAACACACCCACCCCTCAACACACCCACCCTACACCTCCCCCCAAAAAATTATGCGCTTACTGAAAGAATACCAAAATAATAATAATTCCTATACTCCCTTTCACACTAATAACAAACACGGCATTGATGGCTGAACTGAAGGGTTGAAACAGGTGGATGATGCATGATGTTAGGTTAGGGTACAGTGCTAACCTAACCTAACCTAACCTAACCTAACCTAACCTAACCTAACCTCACCTCACCTCACCTAACCTCACCTCACCTCACCTCACCTCACCTCACCTCACCTAACCTCACCTAACCTAACCTAACCTAACCTAACTTAACCTAACCTAACCTAACCTAACCTAACCTAACCTAACCTAACCAAACCTAACCTCACCTCACCTCACCTCACCTCACCTCACCTCACCTCACCTCACCTCACCTCACCTCACCTCACCTCACCTCACCTCACCTCACCTCACCTCAAAGAAAGAAAGTGAGAGAGAAAGATAGAAAGAAAGGAAGCAAGAAAA
>JAPQNM010000013.1:1449520-1457020 GCA_029783475.1 Metacarcinus magister | reverse complement strand
GCAGTCACAGACGCTCACTTGTTTCAGGTTGTGTTATAGATAAGACTTCTGCCGCTATTCTTGTGTTGCAACTTTTACAATCTGGATAGAAGTGAGGAGAGTGTTCCTAACTGCAGGTGTTGTATACAGTGTTAGAGGCGAGCTTGTGTTGTCTTGTCTATGTGTAGTATTTGTGTGTGTATTATATATATGTGTGTGTATGTGTGTATGTGTGTGTCTGCACTTAAAAATCATATATAAAATCAGTTTAATTCGTCTATTTGCACACAAGGCGATGGCAGACGACGACCTCCTTCCTCCTTCCTCCTTCCTCCCTCCTCCTTCCTCCTTCCTCCCTCCTCCTTCCTCCCTCCTCCTCCCTCCTCCTTCCTCTCTCATCTCTCCTCCTTCCTCTCCCCCCTCCCCCCCTCCCTCCCCAGGTCGCTGTCGGTGTGTCGGCGTGTCGGGAGGCAAGCAATGTGTCTTGGGGAGGATCTGGAGGGATTTGGCTGAACTTTGCCCACCGATAGGTCGTGACCCCTGCGAGAAGTGATTGGTTTGGTGGGGGGTGAAGGGGGGTGAAGGGGGGAGGGGTGGGGGTGCGAGGAGGAGGAGGAGGATGGGGGTAATGTGCTCTGCTGGCTGGAGGAGGAGGAGGAGGAGGAGGAGGAGGAGGAGGAGGAGGAGGAGGAGGAGGAGGAGGAGGCTGCCAAACGTGTGGACGGAGAAATATTTGCACACATGTTTTCTTTCGTGCGAGTATGTGTGTGTGTGTGTGTGTGTGTGTGTGTGTGTGTGTGTGTGTGTGTGTATGTCTGTGTATGTGTGTGTGTGTGTGTGTGTGTGTGTGTGTGTGTGTGTGTCTATGTATGTGTGTGTGTGTGTGTCTATGTATGTGTGTGTGGCCAGCTTGAAACACGTCCGCTTAAGGGAAGGACACTGTCGGTGGAGGGGAGGAGGAGGAGGAGGAGGAAAAGTGTGTCTGTAGGAGGAGGAGGAGGAAGAGGAAGAGGAGGAGGAGGGGCGACAGGCGGACCATTAGCCACTGTACCGAGGGGCCTCACGCCTTACCTGAAGGGAGGGAAAGGTGTGGGGAGGGGGAAGGAGGGGAGGGAGGGTGGGGGAAGGTGTGGAGAGAGGGAGGGAGGTAGGGGGAAGGATTTGATATCGTGCGGTGGAGGGAGAACACAAAACCGGCAAGACTCGAGCTGCAGCAGGAACAGGGCGGGAAGGTGGGGCAGGCAGGCAGGCAGGTAGGAGGACGGGGCGGGGCGGGGCTAGGACGGGGCGGGGCGGGGCTGGGGCGGGGACGGGGCGAGAGAGGAATGTTAACCACAGATATGCCTCTACCACATTACAAAAGGAACAGCCATAATACACTTAAATAATGAATAATAATGAATATGAAGTATGAGACACAAGAAGGATTAGAAGGATATAATAAGGGAGATAGTGAAGAGGAATAGGATGCGAAACAAAGGTTATATATAGTGTAGGATATCTAGTGGTTACTCCTCCTCCTCCTCCTCCTCCTCCTCCTCCTCCTCCTCCTCCTCCTCCTCCTTCTTCTTCCCCACAGGTTCGCGCGTCTATTCATCCTCTTAGGGCTCCGCTGTGGTGCAGGAGGCCGCCACAGCACTCCACTTGTTGTTGGTGCTGTGTGTGTATAGATAGAAAGGCGTAGGAGTGGAGGTAAATGTTCGCCTTGAGGAACGCCATCTATATCTTACTCCTACCACCACCACCACCACCACCACCACCACCACCACCACCACCACCACCACCACCACCACCACCACGACCACGTCACAATCGACCTTCACTGTTCAAGGTGGAGTGTGACCCTCAACTAAGGTATTTTTAGTGCCATATTAATACACCACCGCCGCAGGGACAGGTGTGTGTGTGTGTGTGTGTGTGTGTGTGTGTGTGTGTGTGTGTGTGTGTGTGTGTGTGTGTGTGTGTGTGTGTGTGGTGTGGTAAGGGAAGGGAAGGGAAGAAAGGTAATTTAACCCCGTCAGTCAGTCAGTCCTGCGTGACCCAAACATTGCAGAGGAACCATTTAAAGCACCTGTAAAGGACACACACAGGTAATCACTATATAGAGGTGTGTGTGTGTGTGTGTGTGTGTGTGTGTGTGTGTGTGTGTGTGTGTGTGTGTGTGTGTGTGTGTGTGTGTGTGTGTGTTCACTTCGTTAGGCATTTATTTATGTATATTCATGTATATTGCCATGGCTCCTTTTGTAATCCTTTGTGTTCCTTTGTTAGCATGATGGTTTGGTGGTGGTGGTGGTGGTGGTGGTGGTGGTGGTGGTGGTGGTGGTGGTGGTGCATAACATTACTGGCACAGGTAAACTTGATTCCTCTTAATGATATCTATACTCTGTTCACCTTGACATATGTAATCCTTCATATTATTCTTGTCTGTCTCAGTCTGATGCCTTTCACATTTGCTATTCTATTCCATCCTCTTTAACAAGTGTCTATTTTATGTTTAACTATTTTTTTATTATTATTATTATTATTATTATTATTATTATTATTATTATTGCAGATGGTAGGATAGGTAATGCGATGTTGTTGTTATAATTCATTGCACAGGAAAAGACGTAACTATTTTTATGTTTACTAAGAAATATTCTATAATTTATCATAACATTCCTGAACGAAGCTTGCAATGTTTACTGTACCTCTAAGCGACTAACTCTTATATTCTCTTAATATTTTTTTTCTTTCATCTTTCTTTCCTTCTTTCCTTCCTTCCTTCCATCCATCTTTCCGTTCCTTCATCAATCTTCTCTCTCCATCCTTCCTTCCTTTCTTTTCTAATATCTTTCTCCCTCCATTTTTTCTTCCTTTTTTCCTTCCTTCCATCCATCCATCTTTCCATTCCTTTTTTTGTTTCCTTCTTCCTTTCATTTTTCTCTCTCCATCCTTCTCTCCTTTTCTAACATATCCTCCACCACATTCATAACTCGTTGCCTTGCCTAGTCTTACTTAATCAATCTTTCATCTGTTGGCCTTTAGATCTACTTTTGTTTTTTTACTCTCTTTCCTTACTTCCCTGATCACCTGTCACCCCCAGAACCACTCACTAATATGATACACTGTTATTTACCACCCGTGTTCAACTTCCTCAGTGTTCCTGTTCCAATGCTATTTTGAAGTTTTGCTTTGTAGTGGTTCAACTTTTTTTTTTGGGGGGGTGGGTAATTTTTTTTGGTCTGTCTAATTTCTTTCTTATTTGGGTGTTGTTGCTGTTTTTTTTAATATCCTCTTTCTCTCTTTCTTTCCTTCCTTACTTCTTTCCTTGCATTCTTACCTCCTTCCATCCTCCTATCCTTCGTTTCTTCCTTCCTTCCTTCCTTTTTTCCTTTTTTTCTTTCTCCTGTCCTCTTTTGTTTGTCCTTCCTCCCTCCCTCCCATTCATCCACCCATCCATCCATCCCTCCATCCTTCTTCCTTCCTTCCTTCCTTCCTTCCTTCCTTCCTTCCTTCCTTCCTTCCTTCCCGTTACTGTTGCCATAAGTATCAACCTTTCCACTGAATCAAAACTCGTCATCGTAGCATAGAAACCACAATGAAAAATATACATATCATACTTGATGAATATTTCTACTAATTCAGTATCGTGAGTGTGACGTCATGTAATGTGATGTATAATGGTGTTGTGGAGTATTCATGAAGAACTCCACTTGGATAAAAAGTTTCTCCACTTACAGCGACCATAAGAAATAATGAATAATGATAACTTGCAGACCACGTAGTGTAGAAACTTTATTGATGGGTCAGTGATGCTTGGTTTTCAATCTTTTATATTATGTCATTTATTATTTACGAGGTTATAGTCTGACCTCAGTGCTTGTGTTGCTTGTCGATACACGAGAGAGAGAGAGAGAGAGAGAGAGAGAGAGAGAGAGAGAGAGAGAGAGAGAGAGAGAGAGAGAGAGAGAGAGAGAGAGAGAGATTCAGCCCACACCACTAATAAGAACTGCCTGCCAGTATATAACAAATATAATTATCTATACACGTTACACTAATTAGTCAAGCATTAAGAGTTATAATGGGCTGCTGCATGGACAGACACACACACACACAGACACACACACACAGACAGACACACACACAGACACACAGACAGACAGACAGACAGATAGACAGATAAACAGACACACAGACAGACAGACGGGATGAAATAAATACACAGACAGGAACACCACCACCACAACGCCAGCAGACAAACAGACAGACAGACAGACAGACAGACAGACAGACAGACAGACAGACAGACAGACAGACAATACTGTTTAACGAACCAACAATGTGAAAAAGAATCTCTATTTTATGTTCCGTTTTTTCACTGATACAACAACAACAACAACAACAACAACAACAACAACAACAACAATGATAATGTATTGAATTCTTTCTTTGTTTTCTTCTCTTCAATTTAGTTTTCATTTCTTTTCTATCCATCTCTCTCTCTCTCTCTCTCTCTCTCTCTCTCTCTCTCTCTCTCTCCTCTCTCTCTCTCTCTCTCTCTCTCTCTCTCTCTCCTCTCGTCTCTCCTCTCTCTCTCTCTCCTCTCTCTCTCTCTCCTCTCTCTCTCTCTCTCTCCTCTCTCTCTCTCTCTCTCTCTCTCTCTCTCCTCTCTCTCTCTCTCTCTCTCTCTCTCCTCTCTCTCTCTCTCTCTCTCTCTCTCTCTCTCTCTCCTCTCTCTCTCTCTCTCTCTCTCTCTCTCCTCTCTCTCTCTCTCTCTCTCTCTCTCTCTCTCTCTCTCTCTCCTCTCTCTCTCTCTCTCTCTCTCTCTCTCCTCTCTCTCTCTCTCTCCTCTCTCTCTCTCTCTCCTCTCTCTCTCTCTCTCTCCTCTCTCTCTCTCTCTCTCTCTCTCTCTCTCTCTCTCTCTCTCTCTCTCTCTCTCTCTCTCTCCTCTCTCTCTCTCTCTCTCTCTCTCTCTCTCTCTCTCCTCTCTCTCTCTCTCTCTCTCTCTCTCTTCTCTGTTACTTGATTCCCCAACAGTCAGTCAGACGAGATGTTATGTGGTTACCTTCCCCTCCTTCCTCAACTTCTCCCCTTCCTCAACTCTCTCTACTCTCTCTTTATCTCTCTCTCTCTCTCTCTCTCTCTCTCTCTCTCTCTCTCTCTCTCTCTCTCTCTCTCTCTCTCTCTCTCTCTCTCTCTCTCTCTCTCTCTCTCTCTCTCTCTCTCTCGCATTCATCCAATTTCTCTCCCTCGTATCCTCTTTCCTCACTTTTTTTCTCTCTTCCTCTCTCTCTCTCTCTTTGGAATTCCTCTTCTCTTTCCTTCCTCCTCCCTCTCCTCTTTCCTCTCTCTCCCTTCACCTCTATCCCCCCTCCCCTCTCCTCTCCTTCACCTCCCTCTCCTTCACATTTCCAAACACCCTCCTTCCCCTTCCTCCCTTCCTCCTTCCTCCTTCCTCCCTTCCTCCCTTCCTCCCTCCCCCCCTGAGTAAGCACAGGTAGGCGGTAGGTAGGACAGGTGCGCACCAGGTAAACCTCGCTAATTATACCTCATGATGTAGGAGCTGCGACCCATCGATCCACCTGTCTGTGTGTGTGTGTGTGTGTGTGTGTGTGTGTGTGTGTGTGTGTGTGTGTGTGTGTGTGTGTGTGTGTGTGTGTGTGTGTGTCTTGTTTACGTTTTGTTTTGGTTTTTGGTTTTTTTATATTGTGCAAGACCTACATAACAATGGGTGGAGGAAGAATCCATCAAAACGCAGCTTCCGTTAAACAAAGAATCTTCAAGAGTGTTTTTTTGTATATATATTGCAAGTT
Source organism: Metacarcinus magister (assembly GCA_029783475.1). Taxonomy (NCBI): domain Eukaryota; kingdom Metazoa; phylum Arthropoda; class Malacostraca; order Decapoda; family Cancridae; genus Metacarcinus; species Metacarcinus magister. The sequence continues at coordinate 1,451,246 of JAPQNM010000013.1, read as the reverse complement.
AATTTTCTTCCTCCGAGTATTTTTTTTATATTGCTTCCCTTGCTTATATTTCCTTACTTATATTCCTTCCCTGATTGTGTTTTTTCTTTCTATATATTGCAAGTTAGTTTCTCCCTCCCAAGGTGTCTTGATTCTGCCCTCTGGAAGGTATTGTGAGTTATATATCAAGGTGGAAAGAGACACAAGGAATGATTACTAGTTAAGAAAATGAAAGAGTTAAGATACTGAATAACTCTTGCATTAGTAAGATAAATTGACTAGAAAATGAAAGTATTAAGAGAAAATGAAAGAGTGAAAAGAATTAATAACTCTTGCATTAGTAAGATGAATGGAATAGAGACGAAAAGAGTGAGAGAGAGAGAGAGAGAGAGAGAGAGAGAGAGAGAGAGAGAGAGAGAGAGAGAGAGAGAGAGAGAGAGAGAGAGAGAGAGAGAGAGAGAGAGAGAGAGAGAGAGAGAGAGAGCAGCATGGTGACGTGGAATGGGGTGAGGTTAGATGGGTGAGAGAACAACAAGAGGTATAGAGAATTATCAGCAACACATGATAGCAAATTCAAAAAGATAAATAACTATAGCAAAAATAAGACAAGAGAAGCAACACAGAGAAACCAAAAGACGATTAGTTAAGAAAGAAAAGAAAAAAAGGGAAAGAAAGAAAGGAAAAAACTGAACTGATGATACTAATAACTTCTGATCCGACCTTGTTTAGACGCGGTGAATGGCTACTAGAAGACATACACATAGGAGAGGCGTTGTCTTTATAGGAATGGATAAAGAGTGCCTTATGTAGGTCAACTGGTCTCTTGGCAGCCTCTTTATTCCCTTATGTTGTCCTTATGTTCGTATGACTTGATCTTAGTATACAACCAGCATCAAGGAGAGAGAGAGAGAGAGAGAGAGAGAGAGAGAGAGAGAGAGAGAGAGAGAGAGAGAGAGAGAGAGAGAGAGAGAGAGAGAGAGAGAGAGAGAGAGAGAGAAGATGAAGATGTTTTAGTTAGATGTATGAGTCACTGTTTAAATGTTAGTTATAGACAACCTAAGAATGTTTGTTGTAAGAGAAGAGGTTTAGGTTAAAGAATTGTTGTGTGGATAGCTTGTGTAGTTGATAGAGATTAAGTTTATGAGGCAGTAACAGACCATTTTGTTTTTTATGCCCCACCCTAAAAAAATGTATAAAGATTAGAAGTTATGTAAGGGTTATGTAGCAACTTATCGGAAATTATATAACTCATGTTGAAAGGGTCGTGTATTGTATTAAGTAAAAAATATAGAGTCAAGAATAAGTGAATAAGACAATAGTATCGATTCAGATCCTTAATAAGTAATAGAAACCTTGTGTGATGGAATAAACTCTATTGTAACGATACTGTTGATAGATTCAGGCGAACAGTGACGATCTACCATCCACCACACCAACAACAACAGATCGGTCTAGAAGGAAAGTTTGAATGAAGGTCGTTAGTTAGAAAGGGGAGCCATAGAATCTGTGAGAAACTAATTCCAAACTATAATGCCTCGCTCTATCGAAACTTTCAGAATTTCCAAGAATACAGTATTTTTTTTTTTTTTCGTCTTCTTCAGCCAAAGCTATAAGAGACGATTATCAAGATGACTTTCTGGAACATGAAGATCGTTAGCTTTGTTCAGTTCATATAAAAAAAAAACTACAAATTGACTGATGTTTGATAATGTTTCTGTTGGGATTAATTTCAAAAACTTAAGAAAGG
>JAPQNM010000013.1:1437351-1442351 GCA_029783475.1 Metacarcinus magister | reverse complement strand
ATACATCAAAATACAACCATTGCATGTATAGTATTATTCACACACACACACACACGATAACAGACACCGGCAGGTTATCACACTTGATGTACAACCATGGAAGGCTAGTGTAGTGTAGTGTAGTGTAGTGTAGTAGTAGTGGTGGTGTGTAGGGGCGTGGTGGCACAGGGCAGCACCCACACTGCTCGCCCCGCCGCACCCACTCTCGGGGCACACACACTTGGCTGGGTACACGCGGACCCTGGCACTCTCCGCCCTGTAGCCTGAGGTCATGTGCCCCGCCACCACCACTACCATGAAGGAGGACAGGCGGTGGTTCAAGGTCAGGGCACAGTCTGGACAGGGGGCGCTGCTCCCTGCGATAAGTAGTGTCTAGAAACCATGACTCAAGGGGCCATGAAGGAAGGAAAGTGGATTGTGCAGTGATAAGGTGTTGAAGAGTGCAGAGCCGAGGGTGAAGAAACAGCTGCACGCAAGACGGGAAGCTGCTGCCGCCGCCGCCACATGGAGGTATGTATGTGTGTATGTATGTATGTACCCTCAGCTACTCTCGACCCCCGCATACCCACACCCCCACACACACACACACCCGCGGCACACATCTGCTTCACTCCTGCATTCCTACATTGTCTCAGGCGGGGAAGGGTCACTCACCCAGAAGGGAGTTGTGAATGGTACTTACAACTGTTCAACGCGCTCCTTAATTAATGGCTCCAACACTTGCAGGACACCCCCCCCCTCCACCCCACACCTCCCCTAGTCCTCCCGCGAGTCATCCTTTACACACAGCTGCCCCGGCCCTGCTGCGACCACCCTGTCTCGAGGTACTGTAGGAAGCTGAGTCCGCCGTCTCAACCTTAACGTCCCCAACACCTCGCCGTCAATCTCAAGTCTCCTGCCACCTGCGGAAGTTGAGCATCGTCTGTCCTGCATCGACCACACCCTTGCCATAATGTCTCCCCATACCACACAGAGACGCGTCCACCACGCCCGCCCCGGGAGCCCCATCTCGGCACGTTGCTGCACACTGAGGCTACACTTTCTTCCTCTTTAACTATCTTTACAACTTCCCATCCAATACACGCGAGTCACGATGCTCCGGCACCAACTCCTCTCATCCGCCGCGCCACGCCCACCATCAGCCTAGAGGCACCACACTAACACAGTCTCATGTTTAATTGAAACCATTCACCCTTCATAGACACCCGCCAATTAGAACACACGAGACGCCCCAGCAGTACTGCCGCCTTGCCGCCGCCGCCCGTAGTGGGCAGTGGGCATCCTGCGCTGCCCTCACGACTAGTATTTACTTTACTATAAAGAACCAAGTGTTATGTTGGGAGAGTGAGCTTCGCTGACGGAAGTGCCAGCTGCTGTGTGTTCAGAGTCACGAGTAATCAAAATGTTGTGAGCCGAGCAGCGTCTCCTTGACCCCCGAACCCTCACCCTCCCTGCAGGCGTCCCTATCTAGATCTGGTCATCTTTACCCATCTTGTTGAAGGGGCCACGAGGGGGCACGAAAGACGGCTCGTCACATAATCACGAGACCCCGATACACCCTGGCCTCCTCCCCTCCCCTGCCAGACTTGATTCACATGCCTGGCCTCGTGTCTCCCCAGCAACGGCTTCCACGTCGCGTCCCACAACACCTCTGCTGCTCAAGGATGCCGCCACTGCCTCAACACCGCCGCCAACACGTCAGCACCACCACTGAACACGGTACTGTTCACCGGATACCTTCAGGCCACGCACCGCTTTGCAATTCACATCAACGATCCAGACATGAAAGTGAGTAAATTGGCGCAAGACAAACACGGCTCGTAAAACAAGTTAATGCTTTGGCCAATCTGTTGACGAAAGATACAAATCAACCCCTCGCGTGGCGGAACAAATGAAGTTCAGTGTTGACACAGCTGAATCCCCAAACAAGGTGACAACAGCACCACCACCACCACCACCACCACCCATCCGGCGCCCAGCCCACCCCTTCGTCTTGGTAGAGGCAGGCCTGTACGGGTGTTCTGCTTTACTGTGTATGTTCTGCCGCGGCCACGCCCACCTCACAACGTTCCCTCTCAATACCATCAACATTCACCAGGAATAACAAATAATCCGACGTGACCAAACACTCCCAGGATGGCGTTGGTTGACCACTTCTCACGGAGCAGCAACACATAACAGCAGCCACCCAGGACGTGTGTTGCAGGGGCGGAGCGGCGTCCTGAGTCCCCTGCGCCGCGGTGAGGGTGAGGGGACTCCTAAGTGGCAGGGGGGGAGGTGCAAACGGTCACGTCTCGTCACTAGGGCGACCACCATCAGCGGTGTTTTCCAGAACGGCTAACACAAGCTGGAAGAGGCGGTGGTGTGTGGTGGAGGGGGGAGGGGGGAGGGTAACCAGCAGCACCACACCTCAAATTTGTTCTGAGTGAGGAGACAATGTTGCAAATTCCCATTCATGGTATTTTCCCCGACATCAGTTGTCCCCAGCCTTGTGGGCGCGGCGTCCCTTGCTAACAGCCCAGCACCGCGCCCACCCACCTACCGCCGCTCCTTTACTATTTACTGTTACTGTTGTGGTCATAACGCACTAATCTTAGCACACACATCCAGGCACGCACGCTAAGCCACAACGCACACAACAAACGACGCACACACACGCACACAGCAACACAAACACATACACACACACACACACACATACACACACACACACACACACACACACACACACACACACACACACCAAAATCAATTGAAAATGCTTTAAATTATTCACCGCAGGTCTCGGCCACTGGAGCTCGACCCCGCCCGACCACCGACCAATCCCGCGCCGACCCTCGCTCCCTCCGCCCGCACACAGGTGTTGCTCAGTGTCTGTTTGTCGCCGAGGGAGGGGCTCAGGGGCACAAACACTCTCTCTTTCCCTACCTCTCTCTCTCTCTCTCTCTCTCTAGCTCACTCACTCACTTTCTCTCCAAAAAGGACTTCTATCTCTTGTCCCTTTGCATGTATACTACTTCACCTTCCCCTCCTATCCACGCCCCCCCCCAGCCCCGCCCATGCACTATCTATCATAGGAACACTCTGTCCACCGCCCATCTATCAGGTGTCACTCACTAGCCCTGCCTGGCGGAAACACCTCCTCCTCTTCCTCCTCCTCCTTCTCGTCCACTGTCTGTCTGTCTGTCTGTCTCACCTTATCTGTGTGCTGTTATTGTTGTTGTTGTTGTTATTATTATTATTGTTGTTATTATTACTGTTATTGTTATTGTTGTTATTATTATTATTGTTGTTATTATTACTGTTATTGTTATTGTTGTTATTATTATTATTGTTGTTATTACTGTTTTTGTTATTATTACTGTTATTATTGTTGTTGTTATTATTATTATTATTTCTACTATTGTTGCTACCTATGCTAGATTATTATTATTATTATTATTATTATTATTATTAGTAGTAGTAGTAGTATAAATAGTAGTAGTAATAGTAGTAGTAGCAGACCCATTGCCATTGACACCCTCCCCCTCCCCCTCCTCTTCCTCCTCCTCCTCCTTCCCCAGCGGAGTTAAGACCCTCAAGGGAGAAGTAAGGGAGAGAAACTTCCCTCCCTTGAGAACTTATCTGTTAACAGCCGCGATAATGGTGCCATGAGAGAGAGAAAGAGAGAGAGAGAGAGAGAGAGAGAGAGAGAGAGAGAGAGAGAGAGAGAGAGAGAGAGAGAGAGAGAGAGAGAGAGAGAGAGAGGCAAACAGTTATTTCATTCATACATACAGTAACACACCACACACACACACACACACACTCACACACATATGCACACACACACACACACACACACACACACACACACACACACACATACACACAGTTTGGTTTTCTTTTTCTATTTGAACAAAATTATTCTTGTGACCAACGGTAATGAACAAACATACACAGACAAATACGTACATGTGTGTGTGTGTGTGTGTGTGTGTGTGTGTGTGTGTGTGTGTGTGTGTGTGTAAATCTATCAGTAGCTTCCCCTCTCCTCCTTATCTCTCTCTCTCTCTCTCTCTCTCTCTCTCTCTCTCTCTCTCTCTCTCTCTCTCTCTCTCTCTCTCTCTCTCTCTTAAAATGACGTAAGCAGATCCGTCTTTTCTCTCCTCCTTCCTAATATATAAGGAGGGAGGGAGAGAGGGAGGGAGGGAGGAGGGAAAATGAGGTGGGAAGGGAGGAAGGGAGGGAAGAAAGGGAGGGAGGAAGGCACTAAGGAAGGGAGGATGTGTGACCTTCTAATCCTGAAGGCTGAGGGAAAGGGAAGAAGGAGGAGGAGGAGGAGGGAGGAGGAGGAGGAGGAGAGGAGGAGGAGGAGGAGGAGGAGGAGGAGGAATAAATATTATGATGATTAAAAATAAAAATATCAATAAAAGAAAAATAATAATAATAATAATAATAATAATAATAATAATAATAATAATAATAATAATAATAATAATAATAATGATGACAATAATGATGATGATGATGATGGTTCGGAAGAAAAATAAAGAGGAAGAAGAAGAAAAAGAAGAAGAAAAAAGAGGAGGAGGAAATGTGACCTTTACCCCTAAACATTAAGAAGGAGGAGGAGGAGGAGGAGGAGGAGGAGGAGGAGGAGGAGGAGGAGGAGAAGAAGGCGGCAGAGAAGTTGAAGAAGTAGGAGTAGGAGGTAGGATGAGGAGGAGGATGAAGAGGAGGAGGATGAAGAGGAGAGGAGGAGGAGGAGGAGGAGGAGGAGGAGGAGGAGGAGGAGGAGGAGGAGGAGGCTATATGGTGGTTTTGAGGGTAACTGAGACGGAGGGAACGACAGTCATTCCATCTCATAGGATTAGATAAGACACCATTTTCTCTCTCTCTCTCTCTCTCTCTCTCTCTCTCTCTCTCTCTCTCTCTCTCTCTCTCTCTCTCTCTTTCGCTCTCTCTCATTATTATCTATAAAAAAATAACTCGCTACCGCTTCTCACATAAGCATTATACGA
>JAPQNM010000013.1:1414851-1429851 GCA_029783475.1 Metacarcinus magister | reverse complement strand
GTCTGCTTGTCTGTCTGTCTGTCTGGTTTCCTATCTTCCTATCACACAGAGAGAATGTTCACTGTAAACCCCACCCCCACGCCCACGCCCATCCTAGTCATGTATGTGTGTATGTGTATGTATGTGTGGTGTATGTGTGTGTGTGTGTGTGTGTGTGTGTGTGTGTGTGTGTGTGTGTGTGTGTCACTATTAATCATTTTGGACAGTAATCTCTTTAGCATCGTGTAGTAGCAGTAGTAGTAGCACCTTTTTTCTCTCTCTCTTCTCTCTTTCTTTCTCTTTCTCTTTTACCCACCCACACATATACACACTTTACTATTCCTCTCCTACATCGTGCAGCCTCCTTACTTATCCAAACTTTCCACCTTCCATACACCCTCGCAATCTCCCTATACAAACTTCCGAGGCAGCTGTGCACCACCAAGGCCGCAAAATAGCCAAACTTCGTCAAAATTACACCCTTCACCAATTTTGTGGCGTCAATTTGCTCGCCCAGATGAGTGGTGGTGGTGGTGGGTGAGTGGGTGGGTGGGTGAGGTAAGTAAGTAAGGAAGGAAGGCGCTGATTGGCCAAGGTCATTCTGTATGTGTTGTGAAGATGCTCTGCTATTGGTCAGCAACGTGTGTGTAACGTGTTAGCCTTCCCACACACACACACATACATACATACATACATACACAGGTGATTGCCGTGTTTGTGGGGGGAAGTAAATTACAGGTGTGTGTGTGTGTGTGTGTGTGTGTGTGTGTGTGTGTGTGTGTGTGTGTGTGTGTGTGTGTGAGGGAATTATACCGCGGCTCACTCACTCCACTCACTCACTGGATAGCAAAGCAAATTAAAGAGAAAAGAAAGAGAGTGAGTGAGAGAAAAAAAGAGAGATTTACACACACTCACAAACAACGAAAAAAAAAAAGTATGACTAAAATAAATAAAAAACAAAAATAAAAAGGGGTAATATTTCTCAAACAGCGTCAAGTTCTAGGTAATAATAACACACAATCTATTTCCACCTCTAAGGACACTGTCAACTATTATTATCTATTAACATTACTATATCTTCCACTAGTTATTTATATTCTCTCTCCTATATATTGCACTCCCTCCCGTCCCATCCTCCCTTCCTCCCTGTACACTACTCCTCCTCCTCCTCCTGTTAAATGAATGTTTCCTACTTCCCTCCCCGCGGGCACTGATGCAGGTGTGTGTGTGTGTGTGTGTGTGTGTGTGTGTGTGTGTGTGTGTGTGTGTGTGTGTGTGTGTGTGTGTGTGTGTGTGTGTGTGTTGGGGTTACACATGATGACACGTTACCGGAAAGAGACGCAAAGGGGGTGATATATGTGCTCGTGGGTGTACTCTATCTGTGTGTGTGTGTGTGTGTGTGTGTGTGTGTGTGTGTGTGTGTGTGTGTGTTTCAGAAACTACATCAATACTGTCCATTTGAATAACCGTGTTCCCATTCCATAATTGAAAGAGAGAGAGAGAGAGAGAGAGAGAGAGAGAGAGAGAGAGAGAGAGAGAGAGAGAGAGAGAGAGAGAGAGAGAGAGAGAGAGAGAGACCAGCGCCCATTAGAACCCACGTGACCCTTCTCTCTCCTCCTCCTCCTCTTCCACCACCACTACCTCCTTCTCCTCCTCGCCTCACTGCTCCTCTATTCCCTCCTTAGCCACACAACCACGACTCTCCTCCTCCTCCTCTTCCTCCTTCAGGCTATCATCTGTCGCTTCCTCCTTCATCCTCTCTCTCTCTCTCTCTCTCTCTCTCTCTCTCTCTCTCTCTCTCTCTCTCTCTCTCTCTTGTTACTCTGTTCTAGCTTATTATCATCATTATTATTATTATTATTATGGTAAATCTTGGTTTGTTTATGTTTGAATGTCTACTCGTTCACGCGCAAGCTCTCTCTCTCTCTCTCTCTCTCTCTCTCTCTCTCTCTCTCTCTCTCTCTCTCTCTCTCTCTCTCTCTCTCTCTCTCATTTTCTTTTTAGTTCGTTTTCTATTTCCTACATCTATTGAATTTCCTATCAATACATACATACTTCCTATTTATATCTTATTTTCTTTTCTTTCAATCTATTTCTAGTCGACAATCTCCATCACTTCCTTCCTACTTTCATTTCTTGCTTTCTCTCTCCTCCTTCTCCTCCCTTCCCTCCTCATTTTCTCTTTCCTTCCTTCCTACCTTCTTTCATATGTTCTCTCCTTTCCCTTCCTACCTTCTTGCATTCTCTCCCTCCTCCTCCCTTTCCTTCCCTTATAAACACTCCCTCACACAAGATCATAACAATAAAAAAGGGAGGGGCGTGTATCGATGGTGTGTGTGTGTGTGTGTGTGTGTGTGTGTGTGTGTGTGTGTGTGTGTGTGTGTGTGTGTCGGGAGTGACTCAAGAAGTGGTCATGTGATCCTTCCTTCCACTCTTCTTCCCTCCCTCCCTCTAGTCCTCTCTTCTTTCCAACTCCTCCTCCTCCTCCTCTTCCTCATCCTCCTTCTCGATCCTCTTATCCCTTGTATGTTCCCTCCTTCACCTCCTCTCTCTCTCTCTCTCTCTCTCTCTCTCTCTCTCTCTCTCTCTCTCTCTCTCTCTCTCTCTCTCTCTCTTCTCTTTACCTGCATCAATATTTTCCCTCCTACCTCCCACCCCCCCTCCCTCCTTCCTTCCCTCCTTATCCCAATTCCCACAGTTTTTCTTCTCTCCTTCCCTCCCTGTCTCCTTCCTAAGCCCAACTCTCTCTCTCTCTCTCTCTCTCTCTCTCTCTCTCTAACGGCTTTCCTCAATATCTACGAGAGAGAGAGAGAGAGAGAGAGAGAGGAGAGAGAGAGAGAGAGAGAGAGAGAGACGCTGTTGTAAGCCTAAACATTTCTTTACACAAAATTCTTCCCTTCCTCTCTTAAACTGCCTCAACACTACGTACTATATTTCCACTCGTGCTTATTTTTACGTACTGCAGCGGCCGTACCGAAATAGTAAGTGGGTGAAGGAGGGTGTGGGTGGTGGGTGGGTTGAGTAACAGCTGTGGGTAGCGTGAAAAAGGCGACTGTTTCAAGACTCAACTTTTATAACCCAACTCATCTATGGCATGCTTATAGAGAGTAAGTAAGATAAACATACATACATACATATACACATACAGTCAGTCATCTTCATCATCAATAATAATGTACACACACACTCTGTTCATTATCTCTCTATCTCTCTCTCTCTCTCTCTCTCTCTCTCTCTCTCTCTCTCTCTCTCTCTCTCTCTCTCTCTTCGCTTTCATAATGAACAAAATACTCCATTACTACTATACCATTTTTCCAACATTCTCTCCCTTTATTGTTCAACGTAAAAACTGTAATATTGTTAAACACATATCATATTATTATCGTACCCAGGCAAGGACGGGTGTGAGGGGGGGGGTAAAGGGGGGGGCGTGTGCACTGTGGTTATGAGAGTGAAGGAAAAACTGTCGTACATACATACACACACATACATACATACATACATACATACATACATACATACATACCCCGACAGACGGCTCAGAACCACACACCATTTCTCTTGATTAAAGGAAGAAACTGCTATATACTTTTTTTTTCTTTCTTTTATTCTCTCTCTCCCACTCTTTCTCTCGGTTTAGTTAAGAGGAGGAGGAGGAGGAGGAGGAGGAGGAGGAGGAGATACAAAATTAAAAGGGTATAGCAGACAGCTGATAATATACACCAGGAAGTAATGGGTTAAGGAGATATGTATGTATGTATGTATGTATGTATGTATGTATGTATGTATGGTGTGTGTATGTATGCATGACTGTCATTACTGAAAATTAAGCGATGCCCATTTTTGTTCATTACAGCGAAGAATAAAAAGAGAAAATGTCCAATAAAAGCGAGAGAGAGAGAGAGAGAGAGAGAGAGAGAGAGAGAGAGAGAGAGAGAGAGAGAGAATGAAAGAAAAGAGACAAGCATGGGGTGGGTTGGTAAGCGTAAGAGATGCAACGTTGCCACACTTCCACATTCAAGACTAGAGAGGACAACTAATCTATACCACTCAAGATAACACAGCCATTCCGTCTTACCTATAACAGATAACAAACAGAACTAAATCACCCTAACCTCCCTCTTTCCTCCCCCTCACCCCTATAACACCCTCCCCCCCCACCCACCCCAATACATACTAGACTAGACAACCCAGGAGACTTGGCAACACTGTATTCTCTCCCCTCTCCAAGTAAGATCGATTCATTTTCACACATTTCTCCCTTTCTTCCCTCCCTCCTGCCCCCCCCTCCCTCTCTCTCTCTCTCTAGGCATGTATATAGGTGACCCCTCCATGCATTCCTTCCTTCCTTCCCTTCCTTCCTGTCTCTTCCCGCCCCGCCCCACCAGACCACAGCCCCGCCCCGCCCCGTTAAGGAGGAGAATTTAGGGGAAGGAAAACGAAAACTAAGTAAGGAAGGAAGGAAGTAAGAGAGTAAGTAAACTTCTCCCCCGCGGCGCTTGTCTAAACAGTTTGAAAGAAGGAAGGAAGGAAGGAAGGAAGGAAGGGAGACAGGGAGACAGTGTGGTGTGTGTGTGTGTGTGTGTGTGTGTGTGTGTGTGTGTGTGGATGGGGGAGGGGAGAGAACAGCAGGCTTCTTCCACATACAAAACAAAAGTATATCGATAATGTTGAGAGTATAAGGTACAAAAACAAAAAATATTATGAACAAAAACAGTATACAGTTATAAGAGTTGCAGTGGTTAAGGAGTAACGCTGTTATTTGAAACCAAGCGATAGTTTAGGGACTGGGGTGGGTGGGTGGGTTGGGGACTGAGGTGGGTTGGGTTGGGGTGGGCTGTTTAAAACCCCACCACCACCAACCCCTCATCCACCACCACCACCACTAGACCGGTTACGCCATTTCAAGAGAATTCGTCCCAATTACCTCAATATATTTTCTTTTTTCCTAATATGCACCAGGACCACGAATACAGACTAAAAGGAGGAGACTGGAATAATGTATGAGGAGAGTAAAGTAAAGAAGGAAGGAAGGAAGGAAGGAAGGAAGGAAGGAAGGCGTTCAATAAGGCTGGGTATTATAACTTCAAGCGTGCAGATATCCTTGCTGAGAGATAAAGAGAGAGAAAGAAAAAGAGAGAGAGAGAAAGAAAGAGATTAGTCAACATTCAGTTCGAGGAAAATACGCAATTATGCCACCAAATGTTTTCCTCATTGCGGGCTCTTCTTTCTTCTCTTATTTTCTTCTTTTTTTTCTTCTTCCTTGTCTTCCCCCTTCACACCTTACCCTCCCTGATTCTCTGTTACTTGGTGGTGGTGGTGGTGGTGGTGGTGGTGGTGGTGGTGATGGTGGTGGTGGTGGTGGTGTTAGAGACAATGTTTAGGCTTGTGGTGTGGTGAGAGAGAGAGAGAGAGAGAGAGAGAGAGAGAGAGAGAGAGAGAGAGAGAGAGAGAGAGAGATTGAGTAATTATGTGGCGCTCTCTCTCTCTCTCTCTCTCTCTCTCTCTCTCCTCTCTCTCTCTCTAATGGAAAGGAGGCGTCTGGCTCTACTTCTTCTCATAATGTTTACTGTGCGATCACGTGTTGTGTGTGTGTGTGTGTGTGTGTGTGTGTGTGTGTGTGTGTGTGTGTGTGTGTGTGTATAGATGCGTGGAAAGGAAAACACAAGACCTCAACTCCCATCACTACTATCTATTTTACATCTAGTTATCTATCTATCCATCTACCCAACCACTCTTCTATCTATCTATCTATCTATCTACACTACAAATAAATTCATAGATAGGAGTAAATACATTGATAAACAGCTACATAACTTGCTACTACTTCTACAAAATCACACTACTACTACTACTACTACTACTACCACTACAACACACATACACACACATACACGAAACCATAAGGGGTGAAAGTGAAAGTGTACACACGAACGAATGAATAAATAAATGAATTAATAAAAGCATACATAAACAAACAGTCGACCACACTAATTAACTCACCACCATCACCACCACCAGTAGTAGTAGTAGTAGTAGTAGTAGTAGTAGTAGTAGTAGTAGTAGTAGTAGTAGTAGTAGTAGTATTCCATTACCAGTAGAGTACATCGGTAAAGAGGCTCACACAGGTATATATATAGACAGGTAGGCAGGTTATAGCCTAACCTGCTAAATATTCCACACTAACAGCATACACCACTGATCAGCTAACGCAAAAGTCAATACACAAAGCGTATTAATGATAAAAACTAAAGGCTAGGCTACTACTCTCTCCCTCTCTCTCTCTCTCTCTCTCTCTCTCTCTCTCTCTCTCTCTCTCTCTCTCTCGTTCGCTCTACACTCACTGACCTCAAACTCTGGGACAGTATTTTTACCTGAACCAACCATACCTTTGTACACAAGAGAACATGGGGGGTCGTGTGTGATGAAAATATTGTATGTATATATATATATATAAAAAAAAATTTGAACTCCCACCCACTGTACCTACCTACCAATCGAGCCTAAAAAATATACACGGTGGCCTAAACTTGCTATACTAAAAAAAAAGATAAAAAAGAAAGAAAGAAGGGAGTAATTATTAAAGGGAAGGTTAGCTAGATAATAAGGGAGGTTGAGGAACGCAGGTGTGGCCAGGTAAAGTGAAGTGAATTAAGTAAGTAGAGCAGCAGGTAGGTAGGTAGGTAGTGGCGGTCACCTGTGAAGTAACCTGAACGGCACCTGCACGCCTACACAAAGGGGGAAGGTGTGGGCGGCAGGTGTGGAACGGGGGCAGCAGGTGTGTCGTGGAGGGGTGAGTCGGTCAGTGTGTGGGAGGCTATAGCTGGTTAGGGGGATGGATGGATGGATGGATGGATGGATGGATGGATGGATGGATGGATGGATGGATGGATGGATTGAAAGAGTGGAATGTTTGTTTTTATAGTGTTGCATTATACCTCAATGGACCAGAATATGCACCAGTTTTTTTTTATAAAGGGAAAATATGAATACTTTGTTACGGTATGTTTAAAGAGGGACCAGTAATTACTCGAGCAGATTTTAGGGCGAATTTGGGCCAAGGCTAAAATTTTTTCTTTTTAATATGAAAATGAACGATAAGTATTCATCTTGATTTATTATAGTTTCATGAAAAAAAGTTTAAAAAAATATCAAATGTATATAGTGGTTATTTGTAACTAATAAATAACTAGAATAAAAAATAAAAAAAGTATTATAAATCTGATTGAGAGATATATATATATAAAATAATAATAATAATAATGATTTTTCCTTTAAAACTACATCAAAAGGAGAAGTTATATACTGTTTCCAATCGATAGTAGTTTCCAGAAGCGACTTTAATAATAATCCTTACACCACACACTGCTCTTCTCAACCTCACATAAACTCCTTTCATAACACCACAACATATAGACTTCCTTAAATAAATAAAAAAAACAAAAAAATAACAGTAAACAAAACCACTTTAACAAACAACAAATCATATCACTCCTGCTTAGTTAGTTTCACATTTCAACCACGATAGTTTTTTGTTTTTTTTCCTCTCCCTTCTACGTGCGTGCGGTCTCTATGTTCTCAGTTGGGATCGTGTTCTCTTCTTTAGTGTCCTGTTCTCTGCTGCGTCACCCTTCATCCTTCACCCTACATCCCCTTTCACTTGTTTCATTGGGTTGGATTCACCTGTCTGTGTAGCGTCACCTCTGTGTGTGTGTGTGTGTGTGTGTGTGTGTGTGTGTGTGGAAATGTGTCCCGTTGGTTTGGCAGAAAGACTGGTTGGTTGGGTTGACTATACTACTGCCTCTACCTTGTTAAGACTACTGTTGTTATACCCTGCCGATACCCTGTTAAGATTACTGTTGTTGATACCGTTATACCCTGTCACCCTGCTGCTAATCCATCCTATCACCTGTTACTCTATTACCCTGCCACCCTATCACTCCTGTTATCATCATCATTATCACAACAACAACAACAACAAGTACTATTATCATCATTATCACTATCACCAGCAGCCATATCGTTCCTTTATACAAACTGACTGACCCGTACCTATCATTATCATCATCAGTCATAAATACCTGAGAACGCCTTCAGTTCAGACATGGCGACCTAAATACCTTTACATCCCTCCCTCTCCTTCCCTCTCTCTCTCCCTCCATCTTCTAAAGGTTGTTGAGAATAAATCAATAGTGATCAAAGTTGTACACACCGCCAACACTCCTACACACAAAGAACAACTGTCCGTCTGTCTGTCTGTCTCTGTTTGCGCGGGAAAAACTTATATAATTCATTAATTTTTTTTTATAGAAAGGTCGTTTTATAATACAATAACAACGCAGCTTATCTTAATATTACAAAACTTTGATATACTTAAAAAATAGTAATAATAATAAATAAAGCATTACAAAGGGAAAATGTTATAACGACTTTTTATAACTTAACCTCAGTATACGATAAGAATATATTGAGGTAATTTCCTCTTAATATAACAAACAAAGTAACAAAACAAATCCTTGAACAACACCACCACCACCTGTCACTTCCTTCCTCCTCGTCACACATATTTTCAAACCTTAACAATCTAATAACACTAATATATATAAGGAAACAATTAGATAAGTGACAGATGATTAAAAACTTGTAAGATATTTCACATTACTCATTGTACTGATAACAAGACACCTTATCTCTCTCTCTCTCACACAAGAAGAATCACTAACTACACACTAAATAATTCCTAACACATCATCCATTTCCATGACAAACTAGCAACACGTCATCACTTCTTATTTCTAGTTATATTTCGTGCTGTGAAGAGACTTACTTTCCTCTTCCCTCAAATCACACCGTCTAGTGCTGGTGTGATAGTAAAGAGTTGCGTGGGGAAGGATAGTTACGTGGAGTTAGTGTTAGTGTTGGTTAAGTTAAGTGAGTGAGTGGCTTAGGAATGTCTAGGACTCTTAGGTAGATAAGTTGTTTTTGTTTTTTTAATAATGAAGTGTGATTTTTTTTCTTCTTTTTTTTCAGTATTGTCAGTGAGTTATTTGATTTGATATGTAAGGTTGGTGTTGTTTTATATGCATTAGTTATTGAGTTGTATATACGAATGCCTAAGTTATTTTGTATGTATGTATGTGATTTTGTATAGTAAGATTTATTTATTTTTATTTAATCTGAATTGCATCTTTTTCTGTCGATCTGTTTTTCTTTTTCTTCATTTCTCTCTTCATGTATTTTGTTTGCAGTCTATTTTTACATTGTCTTTTGTTTCTATAAATTCCTCGTTTCATATATATACTTCTTTTTTCCCTTACATTTTTCACTTTCTATTTCCTTTCTGTTATCTGTGTTTGTTTTTGCGCGTAAGAAAAAAACGAACAAAAACTCTAAACAAAAACTTATTATGAAAACTAAATTACATGCGGTTCAGTAAGCTTCACTTTCCTTTTCTTCTCTCTCTATTTTTTCTCTTCCACATCTTAAACGTACATAAAAACAAATAAATAATAAAAAATACAATATAAGAAATAAACCCAACAATACACAATACAATGCTAACAATAACCTAGTCAATACAGTATATACAACCACAGCGCATACAATAAGACCTTTCATACTTGGAGAAAGGCAGCTCATGGGATTAAAATACAGTTACATGATTACATAAAGTGAAACAAAACCAACGAAAAGAAATATACAGTATAATCTACAAGTCTACAAAGCGTCTGGAAGGTATTTTTGGAAGCTTAAGAGGATAAACTTTAATAATGAACAAAGCTATGTAAGAAATCCAGACATCATCATTACCTAGAAAGAATTAGAGAAATGCTCATTAAACTCAAAGATAAAAAAGTCTTGAAGTGTGTCTAAATATGAATAGCAAGTTTTAATAAATAAGTTTAACACTACGTTTAATGCACAAAGCAACGTTATAAACACCTCTAATTGGGTCAAGAACTTATGATAAATATAAGATAATGAAAGAGAACAAAAGATAAATCATTGTAAGATGGAATACTTTTTGAATCCTAACGTGAATCTTTCCTTGAATTAATTGATGATGATGATGATGATGATGATGATGATAATGATGATGATTATATTCAACTACATTTCTTAAGACTTCATCCCAATTCTTCATAAAACTGACAGATACATAAAATACTCCGGAACATCATGTAATCTCCTCACCTTAGAAGTAATCAGAGTGTTGAGGGTCCTGAGGCGTAAAGATAAAATGACACGCTATTAATCTACCTTTCCGTTACGAGGATAGATAGAGCTCTAGAGGAAAGAAAATGAACGAGCATAACATTCCCTTGTGACCGTTATCGTGTGTGTAGGTTACGTGCGTTCCACAGGGTAGGTATGTTAGATTAGTTCCTTCGCTGTTTGTCACCCTTATTAGCACTACTGTCGTGGGTCGCAACAACATCCTCTGAAAGTTAGCCTAAGACGCTACCAGCAGGAAATTCACTTCTTAACACCTTTGGGAAGCTGAGCTGAATTCACACACACACGTACGCTCAAACCTCAGTGTGAACCAGAAGTAATAGCATAGATAGAGGTGTGGAGGTGTTGAGAGCTCTTCATCTAGATAGCCTGACGTGTTTCTTAACAAGTGAGCACTAAGCCTTCCTTCCTTCCCAGTGTGCAGCGTGCAATATAATGTGATGAAGGTTAAATACGAGCCCACTGGATCGCTATCTCCACGGTGCAGCCACTAGGAGGGACGACAACTGTACTGTACTAGGCAATAATGTTATCTCTCTCTCTCTCTCTCTCTCTCTCTCTCTCTCTCTCTCTCTCTCTCTCTCTCTCTCTCTCTCTCTCTCTCTCTCTCTCAATGCAACGGAGGAAACCATTACAGCAAATAAGATATCAGGTTATTACGATACGGTTTTTTTGTATAATTTTCTTCATATCTTTTTACGAGAAGAGCAAATAGTGTATCATAATTGTGTAGTAGTAGTAGTAGTAGTAGTGGTGGTGGTAGTAGTAGTAGTAGTAGTAGTAGTAGTAGTAGTAGTAGTAGTGAAGCCTCAGACCACTTTAGAGAGATGTAATTGATTAAGTCTGGTTCTCACACAAGGCTTCAATTCAGTGAAGGGAGCGTGGGAGAACACAGACAATGGTTACCTTACCTTAACTACCACCTACCTACCTACCACCGAGTGACCTTCCCTAACTAAGAAAAATGAAGAAGCCTAACAGGATAAACTTCAGAATACAACTACAAAGAAAAGAAAAACGAATAATCTGGTTTATTTTTTTTTAGAAAGTCGAGTATTTTTATAGTAATCTAATTGAGTGTTTCAGAAATAGCTGAGTGTTTAACCTTTACTACTACTACTACTACTACTACTACTACTACTACTTTACTACTACTACTACTACTACTACAACTACACGGACTAACACTCCTCTGAACTTGACAAAACAGACATAACAGTTAATTGAATGGGAGTCACAGCACCGCTAGCCATTCCTTGATTACTTCCTATACATATATTCATTTTCCACATCATAAACGATACAGAGAGGAGCCGTCAGCCAGTCTCTCTCCTACCTAACCTAACCTAACCTAAGCTAACGTAACTTAACCTAAGCTAACGTAACTTAACCTTAGCTAACGTAACCTAACCTAACGTAACCTAACCTAACACGTAACCTAACCTAACCAACCTAACACTACCCTTGCCACACATCCATACAAATTAATGTATAGTAGATAATAATAATAAAAAAAGAGTATTGTCCATTACTTAAACAATCAGGTGAATAATGAAATGGATAAATTAATGAATAAATAAATATATTGCACATTAGCTGTACAAACACGCAAGTAAATGATGCCATAAATATACAAATGAATAAATAAATGGACGAGTAAATAGATAAATAAATAAACACACTTCCCTTTATATTACCCGAACAAATAACTATGAAAAAAAAAGGATAAATAAACCCAATAAAAAAACAAATTAATACATGAATAAATAAATAAATAACTACATTAATAAACACATAAATATATAAACAACCACACCTGCTACCTGAACACAACACACACACACACACAAACAAAACAAACAAGTACTACATAGGTAAGTACATGTATGAACGAATGCATAAATAACTTACAAAACTGAATAACAACAACATAACTTAATAACACACAACACCACACTATCATAACACAACACAACACAACACAACACAACATAACACAACCTAATCTAATCTAACCTAACCTAACTAACTCTTTCCTCACTCCAAATACACACAATTACCTATCCAACTACACTGTATATACCCCTATTTTTACTCTCCTCTGCACCCCCATCCCATTCCCCATTTCCTTTCTACCCATTTCCAAGCCTAACCTAACCTTAATACTCTTTCCTTAACCACACAACACTCCATTCTTACTCTCCTCTGCATCCCATTTCCACATTTCCTTTCTATCCCTACTACCCATTTCCAACCCTAATCTAACCTTGCTACTCTTTCCCTAACAACACAACACACCCATTTCCCCTCTTCTTCTGCTCCTCCATCCCATTCCCCTAATTCTATCTTCCCTTCCCCTTCTTACATCTCCATCAACAAACAAGAGAATGGTGTATGTGTGTGTGTGTGTGTGTGTAGAAAATTTGCATCTACACATCAATACATACTAACATACATATACACAAAACACCCACAGGCCACAGTATAAACACCGCTCACACCCGCGCCCACGCCCACAAATCCACCCAATCAAGGTAGAATTACCACCCAAAGCAGAGTGAACAATATATGCATGAAATGTATAAACGACTGGATAACTATATAACACTGGGAATAAAAACTATGAGTGTGTGTGTGGCAGCGAGTTTCAGATGCAAAGCGATGGATGGATGGATAGGAGGAGGAGGAGGAGGGAGAGAGAGGAGAGGAGGAGGAGGAGGAGGAGGAGGAGGAGGAGGAGGAGGAGAGGAGGAGGAGGAGGAAAGGGAAGGACAGGTAAGGATAGGCAAGGACAGGAAGGGAGAGAAAAAGGGCTGCAGGTGTTGAGGGCATGACTTGAAAGCCTAATGTTGTTTGGTATACGTGAGGAACAAGCAAAAAAAGGTGAGAGGAAAGGCGATGAAAATAATGCAGAAAAAAGGACACGTGTATGGAGAGAGAGAGAGAGAGAGAGAGAGAGAGAGAGAGAGAGAGAGAGAGAGAGAGAGAGAGAGAGAGAGAGAGAGAGAGAGAGAATAGCATTAACTGCACCTGGATCTATACCAAAGCCTGTTTTTTTTTTCTTCCTTCCTTCCTTTCTTTCTTTCTTTCTTCCCTAAACATTACCAAACGTTGACTTATATAACGATATTTGACTCCTCCTCCTCCTCCTCCTCCTCTTCCCTTTCTTTCTTCCCCAAACACTACCAAACGTTGACTTATATAACGATATTTTCCTCCTCCTCCTCCTCCTCCTCTTCCTCTTCCTCCTCCTCTTCCCTTCCTCTCCATTTCCTCAACATAACTCAGACTAAGAATAGAAAAAAATAAATAAATAAAAAGAAGGGGAGATTATTTAGACTCAATTAAATCCACGATATTTATAACCCATTACACGGTCCATTTTCCATAATTGGTGGAAATCTGGTACTCTGCTTTTATTTAGAGACCAACTTTCATAAATGTGGCTCACAGATGGGGGCGTTGGTGGCTGGTATTAACGGTTGGTTTCCCCTCTTCCTCCTCCTCTTTTCCCTCTCTCCTCCTCCTCTTTCCCCTTTTTATTTCCCTTCCCTATTCAATTGCTCCGTCCTTCCTTCCTTCCTTTTTTTTTTTATCTATGTATATGGAAATGTTTTTAATATATGTGAGGGAGAAAGTTTATTTTTTATGATGTTATGAAAGGTCTCTGAGTAAAAAAACAATGTGTGTGTGTGTGTGTGTGTGTGTGTAGCGGCGTCACGTGCAAGACACTCAACACCATCTCTGACACGTTACAACACACTGACATTTGCCAAACAAGACATTACTGCGAGCCTTTGATACCCACCACACACACACACACACACACACACACACACACACACACACACACACAGCTGTCACTCTAAATCGCGTGCACTGTGACATATACGCACACACAAGCTGCAAAATACAACCCCATTTCAAACGCTCGAGTAATTCGTTTCAAATCCCTCGCTCCTTCTTCTATTTTCCTTCCTCTCTTTCTTTATACAACCTTACCCCTAACTGACACCCCCCCCCCTCTCTCTCTCTCTCTCTCTCTCTCTCTCTCTCTCTCTCTCTCTCTCTCTCTCTCTCTCTCTAAGACCACGGCGCCGCACCCTCTTAGAGAGCCGCCCCCAGCCACCAACTTACTTGGTAGCCACAAGGCTGGTTGCGTAAGCCCGACCGTCCCTTCGTGCACTGTATATTCCGTGCAACAGACGATGTGTATGTATGTACGTCACGGAGGGAGAGAGAGAGAGAGAGGGAGAGAGGAGAGAGAAGAGAGAGAGAGGGAGAGAGAGAGAGAAAGAGAGAGAGATTGCTCTATACTATACTACCATCTCTTCCCTCCCTCCCTCCTTCCTTCCTTCTCTTTCTCCCTCCTGCTGAGTCACTTCTTTGAGTCAGACCCCTCCACCCTCCCTCCCCTCCCTTCCCCTCCCGTCCCCTTTCTTCCTCCCTCGTCACGCAAACTCTCCAAGGTCACGGGATTTATTAGCCTACTTTTGAGAGTGGAAAAAGTGCCTAAATTACTCTCCATCTACTCCCCAACGATTACTGCCACTACCACCACCACCACTACTGCTACTACTTCTACTTTTACTACTACCACCACTACTACTGGTACTACTTACTCACTACTACTACTACTGGTTATGCTACTAACACTGCAATACTTATGTAACCACCACCACTACTACGACTACTTTTTCTACTACTACTACTACTACTATTGATAAGCAAGAAGAAATACGTACACAACTAAAGAAAAAGAGTAGCAACACACACACGCGCACA
>JAPQNM010000013.1:1407351-1409851 GCA_029783475.1 Metacarcinus magister | reverse complement strand
AATTTGTCGGACTAAAAGGGAGCTTATTTCCCTTACTATTTATTTACCTTACTACATCAACAAAGGGAGATTACAGACACCGTAAAAGGCGCTATCTCACCCTGATACACCCTAATTCGGCTGATATAAGGGAGATCACGCCAATAACAGGGAGCTTATATACACACACACACACACACACACACATACATACAGGTAGTAGGTAAAAAATAAATAAAAAGGAAGAAAGGGAAGGAAGAGAGAGAGAGAGAGAGAGAGAGAGAGAGAGAGAGAGAGAGAGAGAGAGAGAGAGAGAATCACACCCACACCCACACCCACCATAGGAGAGAGAGAGGGAGGCGGAGGGAGGGGAGGGAGGAGATAGGGAGGGGAGGGGGGGAGGGAGGAAACAAATAAATACATGAATAAATAAATACATCCAAAAAACACTCAAAATAATACAGATAAAAGATAACAATTATTTCCTTACCTTATTACTGGTTGAAAAGCCGTAATAATATCCTTCTTGGGTCCTTTCCTTCCTTGGCTTGCCTCGTTATCTCCCTTAACTTGAGCACTGAGACCAGGGTGAAATAAGGGAGAAGAGGAGGAGGGAGGGAGGAAGAGGAGGGGGAAGAGGAGGAGGAAAGAGGGAAGAGGGGGGGGGGCAGCAGGAGGAGGAGTAGGGGTCCTTTTTATTTTCCAAACCCCCAACTTCTACCACCACAACCACCACCACCACCACAATCAATTTTATGCTGTACACTTTTCCACCACCACCACCAAGCACTTCCACTGCACGGTACTGCTGTCTGATTGAACTGACTTGACTTGACTTGACTGATTGGACTTGACTTGACTTGAGACTTGACTGAATGAATGGATGGATGGTTGGTCACTGCACTTTAAATAGAGATACAGAGAGAGAGCACTGCCTCCCCTTTCCACTGGCGGACTTGTGAAGCACGTTGAATATCCGTTGTGTGTGTATGATATGTATGGATTCCCTCGTCTTTTTTGGGTATTTATCTATAAAATAGGTGTAAATTGGGACAGCCGAGCGCGACGTCCTCCCCCACCGCCGCTGCTCGAAACACTGCGTCTAGATGCTCTTGCCTCCTCTCCCCTCACTCCCGCAAGCCCGATTTTACTGCAAAGCTTCCATGCACCACCAACGCAAATAACTACACCGTCATTGTTATCCTATATAGCACACATTTCCTTATGTACTTACAGAGAATCACTTTACATAATTCAATGGGTTTTAAACAAATATAATCACTAATAATGTTATAGGGTTGAATCAATGGGGACTCTTAACCAGCTCTCCATAACAGTGTAAAAAATCCATTGTTATACGTGTATTTGTACTTATAATGAAGGTAGGATAGGTTAGATTAATTCAAACAAATTACTAATCAAGCTAGGAGAGACAGTCCCTGCCTCCCTGTCCCTTCATAGACACTCCTTCCAATCATACATAAATCATACACTCGATGCCAGACACTACCATGTACCCTATTTGTCACTTCATCATTCAGCCCACACCCTACACTCTCTAGGGTGACTGCAGCAGTACAATTAAACACGTGAACACTAATACTCGGCGAGGCGACGCGAAATACCGAGGTTGGAGGCTGACGAGCGTGTCTTGCCCATATAAGGACATTTCAGGGCGGCAAGGCGTTGGCAACACTGTCGGGTCTTGGCAGTGGTGCAAACTCTGCCGTCAATGGTGCTGGGCGGGGAAGGAGAAAAAAAATGTATATATAGGTATACGAATATGTGGAAAAAATAATACATTTACATACATTTTGTGCGCAGTAGTAGTTGTAGTTGTAGTGTAGTAGTAGTAGTAGTAGTAATAGTAGAAGTAGTATTAATAGTAATAGCTATAAATAAAAACATATAAATGGTATATAGGTAGCAATGATACGATACTAACGTTAAATAATGTGGTATGTAGTACTTGAGTGAGGTAGAAGAGGAGACGGTTAGTGTATATTAGTAGTAGTCGTAAAGTAGTAGTAATGGTGATAGAGACAACAGCAAGTAGTGGTGTACAAGTAGTAGTGGTGATGATGGTAGAGGTGATAGTGGTGGTGGTGGTGGTGGTGGAGCTGGGTGGCTGCTGTAGGTATTGAAGAGAAAGAAACATTTAGCCTCCCCCTCCCCCTAACGACACGGTCAAGGGTGTAGGACAAACTTTACAAAACAGTTGCCTATTGGTGTGCTGTCTGTCCTTCCCAGCCGCTAACCCAACCCATCCCACCCCAACCCACCCACCTATTCCATTCCATTCCTAGCCACTCCACTCCAGCCCAGCCCACTCCAGCCCACCCCAGCCCACTCCAGCCCAGCCCAGCCCAGCCTAGTTCGTGTAAGGGAGAGCGCAAGGGAGAGAAGTAGAGAGGGAGAGGAATAAAAGGAAATAAGTGAGGGGGAAAGGGCAGTGAAAATGGAAAGGAAGAGAGGGAAGAAGTGAGAGGATGGGCAAGAGAGAGAGGGAGAAAAGATTGGA
>JAPQNM010000013.1:1382351-1404851 GCA_029783475.1 Metacarcinus magister | reverse complement strand
CACACACACACATAATAAAAATTAAAAAAAATATAAAAAGTCTGGGAGTGAGATGATTATTATAGTAGGTTCGTAGGCTTCATTATATATAACATTTTTTTCGCCCACAGTAGTAAAGGTGTATTAAGGTTCATTAATTATAAATATTTTTACCCTATGAGTAAAGGTGTACTAACAGTCACTCCCTTAACACCACCAGTACGATCAGAGGTAAAAAAATTGTAGGATACAGCGTAATTCTAATCCTCAAACACTGTAAAATATAATGAAAACTTTGATACCATTAATGAAAGAGTTACAACGATGCATAGGAGTTGTCTTGTGTAGGTCAGCTAGCCTATTGCATCTTCCTTATTCTCTTATATTCATCTTATATAAAACTGATTCTTTCCTTACACAACAACAACAACAACAACAACAACTATAAACACACATAACACCATTACAATTGTGTTCCTTCGGGGGAGAGAGAGAGAACAAACACAAAACGCTACCATGATAGAAAGACAATGTAATTCTGACGTAACTAAACGAGTCTTATTTTTATCCTGGTAAGCAGACTAGACGTGATGGCGTGAACCTTTGCTGCTTTTATGATGTGAAGGTGAGTGGTGGTGGTGGTGGTGGTGGTGGTGGTGGTGGTGGTGGTGGTGGTGGTGGTGGTGGTGGTGGTGGTGGTGGTGGTGGTGCTGTAGCCATCAATGTGTCCAGTCCAGAGGGAATGAACGAGCCATCACCCCGCTGTCCCATCTTCCCCCAGACAAGAATGTTTCTACAAATGATGCATCTTTATCGTATACAAACAAAACTAGATTCTGCAAGCTGTCAAGGCGTACGAACCACACACTTGCCTGTCCAGTGCAAGTATTGAGTGGCGCCCCCCTCCCCCATGACGTGTGTGTGTGTGTGTGTGTGTGTGTGTGTGTGTGTGTGTGTGTGTGTGTGTGTGTGTGTGTGTGTGTGTGTGTGTGTGTGTGTGTGTGTGGTTTGACATACTTGCTTAATTGATCACTTTTAACTTATATATATATTTTTCTAAAGGACTTTTGATGAAGAAAAAAATAAGTCTAAACTAAATGTCATATCCAGTTTGCTTACTTTTGATATTATGTTATACTCATCTTCCTGGTCCACACACACACACACACACACACACACACACACACCTGGTAACCCGCCACACACACTCAGTTA
This sequence comes from Metacarcinus magister, assembly GCA_029783475.1. Lineage (NCBI taxonomy): Eukaryota > Metazoa > Arthropoda > Malacostraca > Decapoda > Cancridae > Metacarcinus > Metacarcinus magister. The sequence continues at coordinate 1,403,657 of JAPQNM010000013.1, read as the reverse complement.
TGGGAACGTGGGCAAGAATCATGGGCAAGAATCTTTCCTTGACATAAAACCCCGTGTGTACCATTAGGCTATAAAAGTAATACCTTAAGAGAGGCGGCCAGAGAGTGTGTTTACGGCGGTATACACACGGCTAGGGTCCACGATATCCTCAGTGTTCTTCTTCACGTCAACACACACACACACACACACACACACACACACACACACACACACACACACACACACACACACGGTTAATGGATAGCTAGAACATAGGATGCACTCAGTGACGGTGGAGAGTGTGTGTTGTGGACTTGAGTTGTACATGAGAGAGAGAGAGAGAGAGAGAGAGAGAGAGAGAGAGAGAGAGAGAGAGAGAGAGAGAGAGAGAGAGAGAGAGAGAGAGAGAAGAGAGAGAGAGAGAGAGAGAGCAGAGAGAGGAGAGAGAGAGAGAGAGAGAGAGAGAGAGAGAGAGAGAGAGAGAGAGAGAGAGAGAGAGAGAGAGAGAGAGAGAGAGAGAGAGAGAGAGAGAGAGAGGAGAGTAAAAAAAAATAGATATTCAACTCGTACCTAGCCTACCTTTCAATCTCGTCCCGGTGGTTCTGTCATCAGCTACAAATTGAATGAAGCATAAATGACGTTTTTATTTCTGTCAATGCAAATATGTAATTGAAGTTGACGGTTTTTTAATTTTTTTTTATACATTTTTTTTTTTTTTTTTTATATATTTTGGTCCTCCTTTACCTTTTGAATTCAATTGTAATACCCAACACATCGATTATTAATAGTTGAAAAGATTACCATTTTTTTTCACATCATCATACATCATCATCATCATCAATACAGTCACTAATACATAAGATACACTGGAAGGCACATTTTTTTCCACCAAATTACCCCCCCTCCCCCCTAGGACCCTCAAAGAAGCCTCCATCCAGCCATCCTTCCTTTTCTAAATCAATATCACCTTAGTCCCGCCACGAGCTATGTCATAATACCATTCACCTTGATATACAACTGTCTTCAGGAAACAATTCAATGAGAAGGTCACTCAGATCTCATGAAAATATACCTTACGAACTTTACAGGAAACACGATTTAGTTGCAATTTCACACGTGGACATACTTCATAATACAAGAAACATATTGATTACATTACCAAAATCACTAGTGTGTCTATGTTGCTGTTTGTGTTGCTTGTATTACTCGCATGTAACAAGACAGGAAATAATATAGAGTCATGGGAGTCCTGTTCTTCGTCCTCTCACACTCTTATTGACATACTTGTGGTGGTTTGAATTCATAACATTATAGGCTGGAAAGGCCATTTCGCGGGTTGACTTCCTGGAGAAACCCTTCATCGTAATGCGGAATAAGTTATAACGAAGTATGTGAAAACTACCTGGCTAAGATTTCAACATCCAAGCAAATCGTATGAACAAACTCGTAATGTTTCATCTAGTTACTCTATAATACTTTTCCCTTAATCAGTGCACGACATATTATTATACACAATGACTTCCTTTCCTTACATGATAACCTATCACTAAGACCAACTATATGACTCCACACAGATAAGGAATTACTGTGTATCGCAACACTGACATTACCGACAGGAGCTTCCACATAGTTGTACAAAATACCACCACTTCACAGCTGACTGATAAAAGATAAAGCACTTATCAGTCATTCTCTGGCGACAAGCGGGATTAAAAAAAAAAAATTTGTTATCCCTTAGCAGAAAAAAAAGAAGAAAAAAACCGCGGAACATTTAAAGAAATATCAGATTCTAACAATGTAATAAACCAAACAACTTCACGTGGACTTATCTGAGCTAGAAACACAATATAGCTAAACACAGTGAGAGGTTACGTAACACCACCACGACGTACAGGTAACAAATGACGTGATAATAGTGGGTTGGTAACGTGTGCAGTGATCATCGTGTTGGTTTATCGGTGTGTAATGAGGTGCTGGATGTGACCTGCTGCTGCTGTTGGTGTGACCTTGAGATCAATCATTATACCAGAGCGCGTTCCTGTGGTTGCAATCATCTTCTTAAGCCTCGTGGGCCTTCAGGGCGGTCTAAGAGTGTCTGTCTGTTTGTCTGTTTGTCACGCGTGGCTAACTTTGTACTGGAGACAAAATTATGCTTATTACTATTATCATTATTATTATCATTATCATTACTACTATGATGATGAGGATGATGATGATAATACAGGGTGACCTCAAAATTACAGCCTCCTAACATACCACATTAATTCTTGCCCAACAAGCTTCATCATTAACAATTACCGTCACTACAAAAAAGCTACTATAATCAACCACCAACAAGGGGACCACCAATACATATACTTCCTCGGCATAGATACGAATACAGATGAACAACAACACTATAGTAGTATACATAGTTACTTCACTTCCAACCACCCATCCACCTGCAGTCTTGAATATAATATCAATCCAACCTATAGTACATCCACACCCGCCCCGCCCCGCCCCGCTCCGCTCTGCCCCGCCTCGCCACCGCCCCGCCCGCCTCCGCCGCCGTCCGTCCGTCGCCCCAAGATAATTCAACAACAAATGACTCTCCCCGCCCCCCGCCCTTGCCCCCCCCGCCCCCCGGCCCCCCCACGGATCAGACCAAAACGTTTCCGCCGCCCAACCTCTGATTAGCGTGCCATTAATCAGAACACCTCCAGGCTATAAGAGGAAAGATACGTATAGAGGAGGAGGAGGAGGAGAAGGAGGAGGAGGTCAGGTTACGTTGATGCCTGCACGCGCGTCTGTGTTGTAATGCTGATGATGATGATGATGATGAAAAAAAAATAATAACAATAATAATAAAAACTACTACTATTACCACTACTATTATTATCATTTAGACATTGTTGGTAAGTAAGGGAGGAAGGAAGGGAAGGGAGATATAACGTGTAAGTAAGGCGAGGGTGTCACAAGGTAAGGTTGATTCCCTTCTATATAGTTTCGCTTTACAGTTCCCCGGAAGAAGCCTGTGAAGGTAGACTAATCAGGAATAAAGCTTACCTTGTCACACCCAGCTCACCTTTCACCTCCCTTAACACTATTATTACTATTATTATTGATAGTAGTAGTAGTAGTAGTAGTAGTAGTAGTAGTAGTAATTGCTTGTTAGACTAAAAATAAAGTAAACAGTTCATATTTTCCTTCGTTCTAAAGTTCAGTCCGTGTGTGTCTGTCTATCTATCTATCTCTCTGTCTCTTCGTCGCACCACAAGGCTGGCTGTCTGTCACTCACGGCCACTCGACTGACTGCCTCAGGTAACATATCTTTTCACATCATCATGCAATATAACTGGACCAGCCAGCCACGTGCCACATCCGCGAGTGTTAAATTATGTGTTACTGAACCAAGACTAGTGATCCTACAGCGTCCTTGAGCATGAGCCGTGACTGTGTGTTCGATGTGGTTGGCTTTGCACGAGTCCATCTTGTTCATTGATGTGTGGAGGCGAGCACCAAGGACGCCGCCCTGACCTCATGGCCGCAGCAAGGTGACTGATGGGGCTGAAAGGCGTTTGGAATGGAAGGAGTGCTAGACTAAAGGCTGGCTTGGGAATGGAGTGTGTCTGAGGTGGTGTTGGGTGTAGATATAACCCTTTCTGAAGCCACTACACTATTCTTTAAGCATCGTTAGGTAAATACACCTGTCCATTCGTTCACAGGTAGATCTAGTTTTTGGATGGCTGGACAAAAGAGGATATTGTGAGTCCATAATCAGATAACGATGATAATAATGATGATGATGATGATGATATACAAAAGCAACATCCTGTACCCTACCGTCAACACCTTTACCTTCAGCCCAGATAAGGTATAGATGCGTAGAGTCTCCTCCAGCATGCTAAGACCCGTTTAGTGTGACTACCTGACATACTGACTCCCTTTATACCTTGCGTCATCCTGCGAGTGTCCAGTGAACCAATTACAATTTCTATCCACTAAAACAGCCGGTAATTGGGAACTCATTAATTCGTGCTTCAGTTCAAATCGGTACGCAGGGAAAATTTCTATAATGTTATATTGGTTAATTTGATAATATGCGATTTACACAACATTTTACGAATTCGAATTGAATCACGTTTTCATGATGCGTGCGTGCGTGCGTGCGTGCGTGCGATGAAGTGTTAAAATACATCCCCCATATATGTGTGTGTGTGTGTGTGTGTGTGTGTGTGTGTGTGTGTGTGTGTGTGTGTGTTTGTGTGCCAAGACGTGCACAGATTGCTTGATTAAGGTGTCCGTATGTATGTGTGTGTGTGTGTGTGTGTGTGTGTGTGTGTGTGTGTGTGTGTGTGTGTGTGTGTGTGTGTGTGTGTGTGTGTGTGTGTGTGTATTTGAGCAATGTTCTAGGATTCTGAACCTAATAGTAGTTTCAGGTTTGTGATGGAGCGTGTGAACTGTCCTGACCAACATGTGTGTGTGTGTGTGTGTGTGTGTGTGTGCGTTTATATGTGTGTCTGTGAGTGTGTGTGTGTTTACCCATTCACATCACTGCACCACGGTAGAGGAGGAGGGAGAGGAGGAGGAGGAGGAGGAGGAGGAGGAGGAGGAGGAGGAGGAGGAGGAGGAGGAGGAGGAGGAGGAGGAGGAGGAGAGAGAGGTGTAACGCAAGCATCAAGTGCAAGTGTACCCTAAACACAGCTAGCACAGGTAAGGAAGAGCAACACTATACCTTAATACACCTGTAATTACCTCCCTTAACTACCTCCACCCCCGGTCCACACAGCACGTCAACAATTTCAGGAGCATAAATAAAATGATACGAGTATTTACCATCAAAATAAATAGCGTCAACGATAATATAATTAATTGTGATACGCATACCCTTTTGAATAACAACATCAGAGGGAGTTAATTCAATACTGCTCCTGTGTCCATCGTATTCGGATATGTAATAGTAATATGGACTCGTTAATGTCAATATTTTATTATTAACAGATCAAAGAAGTGGAGGTGTTGTCTAGTGTTGGCCTCATGTCACTCACACACACACGCACACACACACACACACACCCACACACACACACCCACACACACACACACACACACACACACACACACACCTCAATGTTTTAATATCACCTGCGTGTTTCTCGTTCCCCAGCGGCCCTTCCTGTGTGTCTTTGTGTCCAGAGAGAGAGAAGAGCTCTTGTATATACCACTGTGATAGCAACACCAACACGCAACACCAACGCCAGTCATCAACACAACATCAATACATTACATCGACACATATTGACTCATAAAATATTAAAAATGAACATCAGTTTCAAATATTTCCAACGGAGGCGATGAAAAGTATTGAAAATTATACAGCAACCAACGTAAAGTGATTAAGTAGACGTTGACTGCTTACTTGTTTGAGGTGACTTAATTCCTTCCCCTCAGAAGCACCCTAAGCAATGCCTGCGCAGACCCATCAAAGCAAACTCCTTCTACACGTATTGCAACATAAATAGACAGAGCACATCATACGCCTGGCAGCGCGGCACGCCATCCCCCGAAGAAGAGATATTCAAAACTAAATTGTCTGTAATTCAGGTTCATTTCAGCAAGACACCCATGCAGTGGTCACAGGCAGTACTTTTATGAATCAATTTACGCGGAAACATGGCAGTTAGGTACACAGTCTCCCCTCTCCACTAATTTCCTCCGTCTACCTGAGTCCCGCTTTGCCTTTTGATGTCCGAAACGAAATATTTTGTGGCAAAGCTTCGTGAGCAGTGAGACGCAACGAAGCCGGAGTGCAACCAACACGCCCTTCACGTCTTCTTTGCGTGTGCAGTGGGATGGCGTTTGAGTCCGTGTGTTGTTGTTCCACGAAGGTCAGTCGGTGGGAAATGTGGCTTCCTCACCCTTTCCTTCCTTACCTTGCCTTGCCTTGCCTTGCCTTGCCTTGCCTTGCCTTGCCTTGCCTTGCCTTGCCTTGCCTTGCCTTGCCTTGCCTTGCCTTGCCTTGCCTTGCCTTGCCTTTCCCTTCCCCTCCTGCCAGTCAGCTCTCCCCTCCTCCTTTCCCCTCTCGCTTTGCAGAATCGAATCATTATACTATATTTAGTGCACACACGGAGTCAGGAGGTAAGAAAAATTGCACCCAATGTTTTAAAATGACTACAAATTAATAGTTAGAGGATTTTAATTGAGTTCCAAAGAAAAATGAGAATTACTACGAAACATTATACTTATCATCACTTGCATACCCCGCCTAAGACACTTCTAAGGGGCTACACTTCTTGTTCCCTTGACTTATCTAACACTCAAGTACTTAAATCTCACCTCTTGTCCAACTATCGTCTCTCTCCCGTCACACAATACATAAAAGAACGTGTATATACTTTGTTACTAGATTTTTTAAGCGTCACACCAGCCATTGTTTCGCCAGGCTGAATAAAGGAAGAATGTTACGTGTTTAGTATGTGACCTTCACTTCACCTCCAGGTTATACAAAGGTGGTGATGTGATACGCTTCTCATTGGGTTGTATTGGGTTTTGAATATTGGATGAATATTTTATATGTGGAGGATTGTATGTATGTTTCTGTAGTGGAATTGAATGTTTTTTTAATTTTAATGTTGAGTAAATGTTATATGGATCACTTTACGTAAGCTTGTATAGTGTATTTTTATTATTATTTTTTATTTTTATTTGTGGTGAATAAATCATCTATCTATCTATCTATTTATCTTTATCTATCTTACTGTGATCAATAAAACTCACATTAATCCTTATTACTAAACTGTATTTAACACCTAATCATCTTACTACATAAGGTTATATCATTATCTGTCATTTATCTACAGAGGGTCGGATGGCTCTGTAGTACAATGCTTTGCTCGTAGTATAAAAGTTACGAGTTCGATCCTGGTTCACGGCAGCTACTTGGTGAGAGGGATAGCACACTCTCGTTAACCCTAGCAGAACTACATGGTCGAGGATAATTTCATCACTTTCATTTTACTTCCCTACAGACAGTACCTACCTACAGCTCCTCACTCCCCTCATCACTCTGTCCAAGGTGCATCTACTTTACGTATAATGAGGTTTGCTAAGCCCAACGTGTGCCTGGTTTTGTCACAATCATCATAACATATACAGCAGGTGTTGACTCAATGGCTCACTCAAATTGAAAATGTGAGTGAGGCTTAGGACCGAGGGGAAGGGAAGGAGGGAAGGATTTGCAAGAAGAGGGGAAGGTGACGGGAGGGGGAGATGAGAGGGAAGGAAGTGTTGAAGGGTGATACGGAGAGGGTGTGAGGGGAGAGGAGGAAGGGTGTGATAGGGATGTCTAGGTGGTGAAGATATTTAATTTGTTTCTTCAGTGGCAGTATCAGAAGTTTTAATTAACTGACAGTCACATAGTTACCTCTTTTTTTTTATTTATTTTGTATTAATTTTAATATAGCAACCTAAAAGTGTATAATGTAAGTGTTGATGTTTGCTGTAATAGGTTTTGTTAGTATTATAAAACTGGAGATGAAGTGACCCTAAATGAGAGAGAGAGAGAGAGAGAGAGAAAGAGAGAGAGAAAAGAAAAAAAGAGATAGAGATAGAGAGAGAAAAATCAATAGAACACCCAAATGACAAGATTAATACTCTTTCCTCTCTCACACGAATTTTCTGATTAATAATAAATCACAACATTCTTTAATCCCTACTTTTGAATGCTCGACAAAATAAAATTAAAAAACAATCACAAACATTCTGCAAAAATATATTAATTACACAGATCTGGAGTGTGCGAGGGTGTAGGAAAAACAACAACAACAACACGTCTACCAAACTAAATAATAATAACAAAAAACACATTACCACACAAGAGTCATCCTTTCCTAACTTTCCTACCACTCCTTATAAAACACAGGATTCCTCTCGCATCCACAAGGCAATAAGAAGCACAGTACACACAGTCCGCACGGTCGCTTGCAGTCAATGGAGGAGGATGCCTTGAAATTCTGTAGTTACCACGGCTATAGAGGGTTTGACATTGATATATTACTGCCTCACGTGCATCGAGCCTCGGAACTCAAGGGGAAACACTGATAGATATGTTACACTGAAGGTCCAAGGTTTAAGAATAGAATTGCCTGACCCACACAGACACACACACACACACTCACGAAGGTCAGGCTGTTGTTGTTGTTGTTAGTGGTAATTCATATTGAAATACAAAAATATACGTACGAACTAGTGCAAAATAGATATTGGAAGAGTAAATACATCACCAGAAGCTTACTTAAATGGAGTAGAAAAAATAATAAATAAATAAATCCAGGATATTAGTTGAAATTTGTAGTTCAGTAGTTTCGATAAATCGTACGTAATGTTTGTTTTCGTTTGTTTTGTGTTGCAGTAAGCGGCTTGCCACGACGGTTATTTTGTGCAATGAATAACGACACACACCAGAAAGAAAATAAAAAGAAAAAAATAACAGAAATGATACTATTTTCAACATTGCAACAGTGAAGAGTGAAAATATGTAGTATATCCTTCGGTATTCGTAAAAAAGTCAAAATGATATGCAAAGATCTTATAATCCTAGAACTAAGCCTACAAGGATTCCCACGCAGTCATTTTTTTTTTTTTTAACACATATAATATTATTTTCTCTCATCAGCGTTAGTCTCGATAAGTCCACCATCAGACAACTGACCTTTTTTTTTTGGCGAACGAGTCATTCCAAATTTTGAAAAGCGGCTCTCTACCAAAGCTGATGATTCTGAAAAAAAAGTGAATATTTATTGAAATTGATGATATGAAGTGTTGTGTTTTTGATCATTCTATTTATTAATATTTATATGAAGAATAAATGAAGTGATGGGATTCAGATACATCTTCTTATACTTCGTTAGTCACTTGTTTAACGTCTTAGACTGTATGAGTGTTTGCTGTTCTTAATAAACTTAATGTATCAGACGCCCTATGGAATTTTTTTTCATTATATATATATATATATATATATATATATATATATATATATATATATATACTCAGTGTTTTAATAAGTATAATGAGACATATATATGTAACCCATCATAAAAAATAAGTCCTGATAACACAAACTCTAGCGTTGGTAGTGATGTAACTTCATACCTTTCCTTCCATAACTATTTATCATATATATACTCAATGCTTTTATACGTCTAATGAGACATAAATACATATCCTACCATACTCTAATGATGGTAGTAATCACTGGCTACTCTAACTATCATGACAGTAATTCTCAGTCGTTGTATTAATTTCTTCGATATGTTTTAGTATGATGGTTATGGTAAAGCAGCTACTGGAAGACATCAAAGAATATCTAGTGTGATAACAATTATAGTATATTTGTAATTCTTTTGTTGCATCTCTGGCATTAAACACAAGCTATTTAGTTATGCGAAAGAGTAATTCTTCATCTGGTAAGTACTGAAGATAACGTACAGAGTATTATTAATGAGAAGTGTACAGACGAGACAACTGGCAGAAACTCATGATGATATTTCGAAATAGATAAATAAATAAAAAAATTGAATTAGCTATCTCAACAAAATAGATGAGACAAAACAAATTAATTAATACATACATAAATATCAGAAGTTCCTCGTAAATGCAGAAACTTTTGTACATTACTATTATAAACGTAAGTGAAAGAAGACAGAAATATTGTCATCGATATAAAAAAGAAAAAATAATTCGTCCCAAAACAGCAACGAAAATTGAAAAAACTCATACCATATTTCTTTATTTTTATCTCACCATTACATCCTTTCTTCTTTATATTATTGAACAAAAATATCAATATGTTCTTCCCTTTGTTGCATTGACAGAAGGATCGCATGAAAAAACTTTAATTGATAGACATTGAGAGGCTTCACAAGTTCCATTTAGACATTGTTTAGCCATAAATATAGACATACAAGCCTCATGGATTTGTTTTTCCTCCACTCCTGTCACGTGGTGTTTAGGGTGGAGCTTGTAACGTCAGTGTTCAAAGGTTTATATAAAGAGTCAACACTGCTTTAGGTGGCGTCAACTGACCTCACAGTGTTGCCAGATTCGTCAGTGGAGGTGTAGCTCATAACGTGTAGATACAGTGTAACATTTTTTCAGTGAACTAGTGCATTATTATTTTGGTTCATAAACAATATATGGGCATTAACCAAACACATTTCAAGCATTTTCTTTAATAATTACTAATAGCAAAATCAAAATATGTGAACAACTGAGACTATTACGCACTGAATATTTTACATGTATTGACTTTTACAATGAATACATGCGTGTACATTGTTGTTTATAGCATTTTGACAAACAATCTAACGGTTGGTTGTATTGGCGTTTTCAAGACGACCATTGGCTTTTGTTGTAGACATTCAGAACAAAGTGTTGAAAGATGCAAACAAAACAAACAGAACAAACAGTCAGCCAGTAGGTATGTGTAAGGGTGAGTGTTGTTCTGTTGTTCTGTTTTGGCTTACACACACACCACCACCAAAAAAAAATAATAATAATGATAAAAAATAAATAAAAAAAGAGATTGGAGTCAAAACAAAGACATCTCAAGACAAATTTTTTTCTTCCTCCATAAGTTGTTTACATCGAGATAAAGTCTGATAAGCTACACATCTTCGGCTTTGCAAGATAATTCTCTGCAAGCAAATATATATATATTCATAAAAAAAAAAAATCCTTAAACATTACTGAATTATTTTTTTCCCACACATTTCTATTTCGTTCTGAGTTAAAACCAAATAAATAAACGTGAAAGATTATCTCACCTTCCTGGCTCAAAGTATTTTCTCTCCAACATTTCATTTCACACATTTTCCCAGTTTCCTTCCTGTCGCGGTACCTGAGTTTCAGCGGGACCCGAGGTGGCTGGGAGGGAAAACTGAACCCAACTTGAGGTCAGTGTTGGTTGTCGTGGAGTCAACCAAACACGACACAACCCAACACATCACTGCACAACCTCGACAATGCACGACAGGACTAAAAAAAAGTTACTTCTGTTGTCACTTTTTTCTGTTTGTTGTTTGAGTATTTCAGTTCATCAATAAGTTTTTTAATATTAGTTTTATGTTTAGTTTTTTAGTCTTGTCTCCTTCCTAAGCTGTCTGTCTGTTTGTCTGTTGTCGTTCTCCCCCTTCTGTCTGTCTGTCTTACCATCCATCTGTCGTCGTTTCTAAGTAATAACATGGCGTGCTAAAGTTTGTTTGTTTGTTCGTTACACTTTCTTTTATTTCAGTTTGTTCTGCCAATCTATGTAATGGTTTCTTCTCGTGTTTCCAGGTCATGCTATTAATACCACGCTCTCTGTTTTCCCATTCTATGATCTTCGTCTTACTCTCTGCAACATGTGTAAATTTTTAAGTCTCTGATTCACTTGCAGTTAAATACTATGATTTTAATATTTACGGGAACGCTATATAACTTTTGATTTTATGAATTGAAACTTTAATTTATAATGTTGTGTGATAATGCTGTCACAAGTAGCTGATTGACGACATCTAAATGCTAAGTAAGAGTATGAGTAAAGATAATAAAATATAATGATGATATATAGTATAGTTAGTATAGCATAACAGAATAACTGGAAACAAACATTGCTTACTCATCTTACTCGTGAATAAAAGGCAATTTATCTACATACAACATTCTATACTCTTGTAACTAAATATAACATTATAAAAACATAACAAAACAGACACCAACAAGAGTTATTAATCATGAACATTAGTGAACATAAATATTAAAGCGAAACAGAGAGAAATACGAATATCACAATCACAAATAGAAAACATACAGATAATAATACATCTTGTACATCTACACTATAAACTACCAAAAAAATAAAAAATAATAATAAATAAATAAATATGAATATGCGTGAGGTAGTGAAACAAAGGAAGGGCAAAGACCATGGAAACTTTAAACGAGTGTGTGTATGTCTCCCGAAGCACCACCCACACTCACGGGTTGGACTGTGAAGCAAGCATAACAGGGCGTGTGCTGCAGGGGAGGCAGACGAGGGACGAGGGACGAGGGACAAGGGCGTGGCAGGCAAGGAGAGGAGGGAGGGGCGCCGACGCTGACCAAGACTCTAGCCTCAAGGATTTCTAGCGTGATGTGAGCGCCATCTATTGGTGAACTAAAGCATGAGGTGAGGTGATCAGTAATCTTTAGCGCTGTTTGACCTTGCTTGACCTGACCTGACCTTAACGAACCCTGTAAGTATTTAAGGTTGGGAGGGAAACTGTGGTGTCTCGTTAGCAGGAAAATCACTAGTTTCCATTAGCGTGAAATGGAAACTAACCGAACCCAAGTCATAAATTTTTGAAGGATAGTAAAATATGTATGATTTTGGCAATGCAGTCCAACCTCCATTACAATATTATTTTTTTTTTTTATAGTCACAAAAACCTTACAAGTGTTATCAAAACCACTCAAATGCAATTAGTTTCCGACAAAATATATGTCGTTCATTTCCACACACTAGGCCATCTGGCGGCCGTGGGTGGAATTGGGTTTACAGGGCGGCTGACACTCTCTCTCCACCGCCCACCTGTTTACCTAATATAACACTACAGATGAATTAATACAGTTTACTTCTTTTTTTATCATTCTACACTCCTATATCTATTCATGTATATAGTCAATTGTACTACATCTTATAAGTCAAATTTGTCACCATAGATAATGTTCTTAATACGAGCAGAGCATCAATTAATATCAACTCTGACGGCCTCGCTTATACACTCAATCCCTTGGGTGATACAGATTAAATAAAACATTGACTGATTGTAAGTTACGACATTGAAACAGGTGATGCACTACCACAGGGAGGAGACGTTGTATTGAGTGATGTTAATGAGGGAGAAAAAAAACAACACTCTTATTACCTCAACTAAATGATGTGAATTAATGATAAATTATGAAAACTGTGAGGGTGATGACAGTAATGACAATGATGATGATGATGATGATGATGATGATGATGATTATGATGATGATGATGATGAAGGTGATGATGAAGGTGACCAGGTGTTTCCCTCACTGGAGTAAAACAAGTATAAATACATTATTCACCTTTGACCTAATCTCTGAGCGAGTATTGACCTACCTCACGTCACGGCAGGTTGTGGTGGTGATTGTTGTGGTGGTGATTGTTGTGGTGGTGATTGTGGTGGTGGTGATTGGGGGTGAAAACAAAACAAATAAATAACAAAACAGAACCCAATGCATCTTTAACAGTCAACATATATTCACTGTCTATCTATTTCTCTATCTATCTGTTTTTCTGTCTATTTGTTTCTCTGTCTAATTAGTTCTCAGTCTGTCTGTAAACATTCCTCTCTATTTTTCTTGAAGTCAAAATGTATTCACTGTATCTATTTATCTGTCTATCTATTTATCCGTTTAACTGTTTCTCTGTCACATGTAAGCCTTCCCTTAATTTTTTTCTTTAAGTCAAAATGTATTCACTGTATCTATTTCTGTGCCTCTGTGTAAGCATTCCTGCCTTCCATCCCTGCACTCTATCCGCTCTTCCTCTAATCCCCTTCCACGAATGTTCAGGTCTCGTTTCAGCGTCGTGTTTCCCGCCAGGTCGTTTGGCCAGCCGTGACCTGTCATTACGTCAATCGAGTGTCAATCGAGTATCAGTTCCACGCATGAAATGAGATGCCCATGGCCATTTATCTCTTTCTAATGGTACTCAGAATGCTTTCAACCCTGTAATCCGTGAAACATTTCTCTCTTTATCTATTTATCTATCTATGTATTTATCTATCTATCTATCTATCTCTTCGTCGTTTCTGGTACTGTACATATCATTCCGTCTATATTCTCTATGGTTTTTTGAGTTTATAGTCTTAGTTCAGTATTATGGGATTTAATATATTTTAGATTTACGTTACAGCTACACAATCTTCAGAAGGAAAGTGTAATAGAATGTGTGTGTGTGTTGTTCTCCTTCAAAAATAATTATCTTCACTGCCTTTTTAGGTTGGTTTGTTTAAGCCTCTAAGGGAATGTTATCGCAGGCATATTTTTCATTATTTGTATTACCTTAGTGTTTCATTTCAAAATATTCGTGTGTTGGGGCATTACACTAAGTTTTTATTTATCATTAGTAAGTAAACGTGTTCATCAGTTATTGTCTTCATTATATATCTAAATGAACGTATTTTTCCTAATTTTTCTTATGATCTTTCCATTCTCTCTTTAAGAACTGTAATGATTGGCTGCAGTTCCTCCTCGCATGTACTTATTTATTCACCAAGACAATGTCATCAACAAGTCTTGCGATGAAAGTCTTCGTCCACACACAAAAAGTTATATTCCTTCACTTCGTCATCCCAGTTTCATAAAGATTTCCTGAAGGCAAGTGACGGACGACTTGAGGGAAAGCGTTTCATGATGTCTTCTTTCTTTCTTTGTTTTTATGATCATGATGCAGTCAGTGACGTTCCTTGTGCACCGTTACGTGTTATGGTGCACTGCCTCCAACGTGAACACTTGTATATACCTTTATTACAACACTTCATTCCGTAACGTTACCAAAGCTACGGATACCTAAATACATACATAAATACACACATGTATATATAAATAAATAAATATATATATATATATATATATATATATATATATATATAAAGACATATATAGGAACACATATAAGAGACCTGATGATAAGTCTGAAGGAGGTGTGTGTGGAAGATACGACTCAAGTTGGGTCTTTACCTGACTAGTTTCACGCTGTGGGCTTCTTCATTCCCTCTGATGAAGCCACATCAAGGAAAGAACCAAACTTTACACCGAGTCTTCCTCACCATCCACTTTCCAAATTGAGTGTGTCTATATATATATATATATATATATATATATATATATATATATATATATATATATATATATATATACACACACACACACACATATACTATATATATATATATATATATATATATTTATATATATATATATATATATATATATATATATATATATATATATATAATGCTTAACCCTATGCACGAAGCGGTGTCAATACCACTCAAAGTTAAATCATAGAAAGTTATTGTTTGTATAAGAACGAAGACCAAATAAAGATCATGAAAATTAAATAAAAAGACACATCAATTTTGGTTCACATGGTAACAATCGACCTGCTCAGAGAGGCTCCTTTCCAACAGACTGGAAATGTAAAGCTGAGCACCAGTGTGTGTGTGTGTGTGTGTGTGTGTGTGTGTGTGTGTGTGTGTGTGTGTGTGTGTGTGTGTGTGTGTGTGTGTGTGTGTGTGTGTGTGTGTGTGTGTGTGTGTGTGTGTGTGTGTGTGTGTGTGTGTACAAATGGACAGAACATGTGACTGGAAGAAGAAAAAGAAGAAGAAGAAGAAGAAGAAGAAGAAGAAGAAGAAGAAGAAGAAGAAGAAGAAGAAGAAGAAGAAGAAGAAGAAGAAGAAGAGGAGGAGGTAAGACGCAGAGGAAAGGATGAGTGACATAACCTCGAGAAATAGTGTGGGCAGCGGTGGGGAAGAACAGACAGGAGGTGGAGAGGTGGAGAGCTGGAGAGGTGGGTGTGTGTGAAGTTTGCAGACAGAGAGTGGCAGAAAGTGGCAGAGTGCATTGACTCATGAGGAAGGAAGCTTTGGTGTGTGTGTGTGTGTGTGTGTGTGTGTGTGTGTGTGTGTGTGTGTGTGTGTGTGTGTGTGTGTGTGTGTGTGTGTGTTTTAGATGTGTTCAGAGTGCTTCCTGGCCTTTGATAACCACACTTTTTATGACATCCTCTCACAAAAACGTATAAGTCACATCATGCATCACTGCTCTTCCCTGACATTACATAATCGATCTTGCTTGACTATGCACATTGCTATCAAAGAAAGGAATGTGGTTTAGTGGAGACAGACAGGGACAGACAATTCCTGATAGCGTCAATACTTCATATATTTTCTTTGTCTGATTCTACTGCATCTAATATTAACTAAAAATGACCATTGTTATGTAATGCCTTCCACTTTTCTGTCCTTTTTTGTCTCTATCAAGTAGATATTTAGTAGTAGTAGTAGTAGTAGTAGTAGTAGTAGTAGTAGTAGTAGTAGTAGTAGTAAGTAGTGGGACTGTTGCTGTCTGTTCTTCCTTTGTACTCCTTTGTAATGTAATGTAATAGTAATAATAAAAATGAAATATCGAAATCATTATCAATTACACTTAATTATGGAAATGAGTGTCATAATTATTTCACATCTATGAGTTAATAATCTTCACTACTCTTATGATTGTTGTTTGGAATCATTACGATAATTATGAGTGAAGGGCTAAGTATGTCTGTCTGTCTGTCTGTCCGTCTGTCTGTCTGTCTGTTTGTACCTTTAAGGGTGTGAGTTCTCGTAAAGAGTAATAACATGGCTGCCCGTTAGTCATACCTTTCATAACATTGTCGTACAACAAACACTCTGGTACTGACACTCACTCAGTATACTATTATAACAATGACGGTAATGGCTAATGGGTATTATACTATGTTATAAAAATGTCATACGTATCAATTAAAGCCTAAATGATATATGTTTTCTTATTTATTTACTGTTATTTGAAGTTACGATATTATATTACGTCAAAAAAAAGTCATATGTCTTAATTATGTAGACTTAATAATATACATTTTGTTATTTCTTTAGTATTATTATCTGAAGTTACGATAGTCATTTGTTTAATTTTTTGATGTGTAGTGCGTTGGGAAAATAATAATAATAATAACATACACTGCCTTCTGTTCCCTGAAAATTTACGAAACTCACAAACAAAACATTGGCGCCACTTATCATTTTCTTCTCTACTCGGAAAATAGATTAATAATTGTCCCCGAAATCACGACAGCAATAATTTTTAAACATTGCACTAGAGAGAGAACGAGAGAGAGAAAAAACAAAAACAAACACGCATCTCTCTGCTCATTTTTCACAAGACACTGACCTTACGACCTTGCAGTTGACCTTGCAGTTGGCTCTTCAGATAGTAAGGTCAAAGGTTACGCCACATGAGCCTTCCTGACCTTTCCTCTAGATGCCTGGGGGTCCTTCCTAACAAGCCATCCTGTCACTACCACTGTGTAGGATGTGTGTAGGATAGTTCTTGTAATACATACTTCCTTTCCTTGCCTTTCCTTCACGTCTCTATCCTTCTTTATAATGCAAAAAGTATCCAAGACATCTATTTTTTTTTGACATCTAGTTATCTATCTTTCTAATGCAAGATGTAACTCAATTCTTTCACCTATCATGCTTTCACCTTTTCCTATCAATATTAGTACATGAAAATATACCTACATACACAAGGGAGTGACTACGCCTTCTTCACGTCTATCCATCTTTATAATGCAAGATGTAACACAATACTTTCATCTTCCTTTCTTATCAAGATTGAACAGCACCTACACTTCAATCCATCTCCTTAATATAAGAACGAACTATTGCTCTTTCATCCCCTTCCCTTCACACACACAGCAATACATACACAACACAACACAACACAACACAGCACAACACAACACAACCCAACACAACAACAACAACAACAACAACAAACCGTCTGTGTTCACCCATTAACCCACCTTCTTTCCCACGACAGTTTGCAAAGAGAGAACATTCGTCTGTCTCCCAAACTGAAACTTGCTCTCTTTTTCCTGCAAACTACTCTTCTTCTTCTTCTTCCTCCTCTTAAAAAAAAAGAAGACAAAAACAGACACAGGAGCAAGCATTCTTTACTGGCCTCGTTCAACCCTTGTCCTGTCGCTCCATTTGTTGAAAGAAAGAACTCTACTGCTAGGCGAGGTGGAGTGAAGGTGGAGTGGGCCGGGGGGGTAAAGGTGTGTGTGTGTGGGTGATGGCAAGAGGGTGGGGCCAGGTGGGGAAGGTAAAGGTGGGGATGGTATGTGTGTTTTGAGTGTTTTAGTGATGCACACACACACCACACACACACACACACACACACACACACACACACACACACACACACACACATTTTATTCATGCTCTACAAAAAAAAACCAGAGAGAGAGAGAGAGAGAGAGAGAGAGAGAGAGAGAGAGGAGAGAGAGAGAGAGAGAGAGAGAGAGAGAGAGAGAGAGAGAGAGAGAGAGAGAGAGAGAGAGAGAGAGAGAGAGAGAGAGAGAGAGAGAGAGAGAGAGAGAGAGAGAGAGAGAGAGAGAGAGAGAGAGAGAGAGAGAGAGAGAGAGAGAGAGAGAGAGAGAGAGAGAGAGAGAGAGAGAGGAGAGAGAGAGAGAGAGAGAGAGAGAGAGAGAGAGAGAGAGAGAGAGAGAGAGAGAGAGAGAGAGAGAGAGAGAGAGAGAGAGAGAGAGAGAGAGAGAGAGAGAGAGAGAGAGAGAGAGAGAGAGAGAGAGAGAGAGAGAGAGAGAGAGAGAGAGAGAGAGAGAGAGAGAGAGAGAGAGAGAGAGAGAGAGAGAGAGGAGAGGAGAGAGAGAGAGAGAGGAGAGAGAGAGAGAGAGAGAGAGAGAGAGAGAGAGAGAGAGAGAGGAGAGAGAGAGAGAGAGAGAGAGAGAGAGAGAGAGAGAGAGAGAGAGAGAGAGAGAGAGGAGAGAGAGAGAGAGAGAGAGAGAGAGAGAGAGAGAGAGAGAGAGAGAGAGAGAGAGAGAGAGAGAGAGAGAGAGAGAGAGAGAGAGAGAGATATTCCTTACCACCCACTAAAACCTCGATATTATGGAGTAGGAAGTAGCTAGTGGAGTGGTCGTTATAGCGGGGTTTAGTTCGTATTATAGCTCAGGGGACCCCGTTAAGACGCACCGCCATTACGACAAGACTGTCACTGTTTCGTGATAAAGTGAAATCTCGTTATTGTACGTACGTGTGTGTGTGTGTGTGTGTGTGTGTGTGTGTGTGTGTGTGTGTGTGTGTGTGTGTGTGTGTGTGTGTGTGTGTGGTGTACATTGTTACTAAGCTTACTACTACTACTACTACATTTTTCTCTCAACTATTACTATTACCATTACTACTACTACTACTATTACTAAATCAACTCCTACCACCACCACCACCACCACCACCACCACCACCACCACCACCACCAGAGGCAGAAGCAGTATCGTATATTTCCTCCTCCCGCCGCCTGCCTGCCTGCCTGCCACACCACACGCTTTGTCGGAGTGGTGGCAAGGCAACGGCAGTACTTCTCCACACACACACACACACACACACACACACACACACACACCACACACACACACACACATACACAGTCACCGTGAATAAGATGGGAGTCAAAGGGTAATCGTCTCAACTCTCTCTCTCTCTCTCTCTCTCTCTCTCTCTCTCTCTCTCTCCTCTCTCTCTCTCTCTCTCTCTCTCTCTCTCTCTCTCTCTCTCTCTCTCTTTCACTATTATTACTTCCACTCCTCCACTCCACTCAACCAAGTGCAGTCACGTCTCCCCTCCCTCCCCCTCCCTCTCCCCTCTCCCCTCTCTCCCCTCTCTCTCCCCTCTCTCCCCTCGACACGCCCTTTCCCTCCTTTTACCTGACCTGCTGCTGCTGCTGCTGCTGCACTTCACTGACGAGTCTCAATTCTTTTCTCGTTGATTATTAAAGCGAGAACGAATATACGAACGAATTTACCCATCCATGTATTGCGTGTGTATTTCATTTAGTTTGATGTGTGATTTTCTCTCTTTCTCTCTCTCTCTCACTCTCTCTTTTTTTTTTCTCTCGCTATCTTTCTCTCTTTTGTGTCCTTTTAAATTAAAGTCTGAACGTATTTATTTAAAACTAATATTCACATTCATATATAATTCAATACTGTTCTCATTTCCCAGACAAACAGCTGCAACTCTCTCTCATACACTCTCTCTCTCTCTCTCTCTCTTTTTTTTTTATCATTATTAAGCCCCAGGTACCAATCAAAACAACTAACTGTCTATCTCTCACTGATAAGCAATCTTGATCCACGTGGGAATCGAACGGAAAGTGTGTTTGTATCTGAACAAAAAAACATCGAGCAAGACAGAGGCAATCGAGCAAACAGGAGAGTGAAGTGTAAGTCAAATTAACACCAACAGTTGACGCAATAAGAGGCAAAGTTAAGTACTCTCTCACACCTCCTTCAGGTATTGACGCCACACAGACACACACACAAACACACACACGCAGACACACACACTGAGCTACTCCTGAGTGACCTGTTTTTACTGATAATTAATGCAAGGCAGGTGCGATGCCGAATATCAAAGGGAAGCCAAAAAACAAGTTAGGAGGTAAAAAAAAAATATGTAGAACAATTGACAGCTGTGGAAATGTCAGTAGCGTGAGATTCAATAACAATGAGTCTGGATTAATAATAGAAAAAAGTGTGTTACATTATTGAAAGACATCTGTTTAGCCTTGTCAACAACAACACTAATAATAATAATAATAACTTTAAACAGAAGGAATAAAAGACGTTTGAGAGAGTTTTATGAAGCACGGAGCAGCATCCTCGGCTCTTCACCACCGCTTCCACGATCAAAAGGAAGTAAAGCTGGAGTGAGACTGTACACTTGCATCACACGAGAACTGAAGCATATCGCCGCTGCTGCTGCTGCCCTGCGTGAGGCAAGCACATGTCGCATCCAACATGAAAACCTCACTCACCTTTGTACCCCAGAACAAGAAAAGGCACAAAATCAACACCCCACCATCAAGAGTGTTTTTTCACCAACAAAAAATAAAAACAGTTCCCCTTATAAACACACTTCTTCTAAGGCATGAAAACGTGCACGATAAATGGATAAATCTGAACTGCCCTAGAGAGCAAGCAAGCAAACGGTCGCATGCCTCACACAAAAACAGACCCAGGAAAGAGGAAGTAGGGCACCAGCACACACACACACACACACACACACACACACACACACACACACACACACACACACACACACACACAAGATTCAAAAGAACGTGCTGCAACCGGCCATCACGTCCTCCACCTAAAAATAACTTCCACCATAACTTTCCTCTGACTGTTGGTGCAAAACGTTCCACCTTCTGTCTTCTAAAGGGTATTGGGGACATAACGAGCTATCAAACCAAGCCTTTCCATAACACACCGCACAAATCTCAACGCCAAGACATCCCTAACGGTTCTTTGATGCCTCTTGGGGCTACTTCAACGCTGCAGATCCTAGCCTCAAGCCAAGCCAAGCCACGCTGTAAGAGGCGGGGAAGGCGACAGACCACCAGGCTTTCCTTATCCTGTCTAAACGATGGATAAAATAGAATGTACTTACCAAGGATGGATGGATAGGGTAAAGT
>JAPQNM010000013.1:1377351-1379851 GCA_029783475.1 Metacarcinus magister | reverse complement strand
CTCTGACCCTGTGACCTTGAAACCCTTTGTGACCTTTTGTGACCCCTTGTGAGCCCTTGTGAGACCTTGTGGACTTTGTGTTAGGACTGCTAGGTCTTCTAAGGGCAAGGCATCACCACACACCACCACACACCACACGTCACCATCACACACCCTCACCACACACCACCACACACCACACACCACACGTCACCATCACACACCCTCACCACCATCCACCATACATCACTATTGTGCATGATATTGTTGTGTGAATATACGTAAAGATAGATCAACACGGTATTATTATAATGTATAAATGTATGAATGTATAAATTGGTGTGAAAACATGAATAAATTGATGAATATAAACAAAAATATATATGTAAATAGATACATAAACACCCACACACACACACACACACACACACCCACACACACACCCACACACACACACACACACACACACACACACACACCCACACACACACACATAATACTGGTGGTGTGGTGTGTGCGTGCCCGAGTAATATGGAGATGGGATTGGTATCGGTTCGAACCCCATCACGGACCTAATCCCTTTAGTATTCGCTGAGTGGTTCAAAATCACTTCCATGCTGTCCATTTCAGGGAGTCTTTCATGACGCCTTTGTGTCAAGACGAGGGACCTACTACACACACGTCCTACACCACCATCACCACCATCACTACCACCACCATCACCACCACCACAGAGCACACCACCCTCATAAGGCACGTCAGTAAATCAGTCAGTCAGTCAGTCAGTCACTTTTACATGATCTTAGACTGTTTATTATATTTCTTTTCTACCATATTTGCTTCCTCACATCTCTCTCTCTCTCTCTCTCTCTCTCTCTCTCTCTCTCTCTCTCTCTCTCTCTCTCTCTCTCTCTCTCTCTCTCTCTCTCTCTCCTGCCCGCGCCTAACGACCACCATCACCACGGTCAGGTAATGGGACTTAATTCGGCCTCTGCCACTATTTAACACCAGCCTCCCACACGTCCAAGGTTGCGCAGCGCACTATTAGGACGCGCAGCTAATTTACAGGCAGCGCTGATCGAGGGTAACGAGGAGGGAGGGAGGGTAAGTGAGGGGAGGTGGAGGACTTGGGTTTAGGTTTAGTGAGGGGAGGAAGAGTGTGTTAGGTTTTGGGGTCTAGGAAGGAGAGAGGTAAAGGGGAGGAGGGTTAAGGGAGGGTTAAGGGAGAGTAAAGGGAGATATAAAGAGTAGGAAGGACTTAGGGTACCAGTGGAAAGGGTAAAAGGGGATGGAGTAATGAAAAGTACTTAGGGTATGTGACGAAGGGGACACACACACACACACACACACACACACACACACACACACACACACACACACACACACACACACACACACACACACACACACACACACACACACACACACATGTACAGACGAGGAGAGGAAACAGATAGATAAGAAGGAAGAGAAGGAAGATATATAGGAGGAGAAGGAGGTGGAATAATGTAGATAGATGGAGGTAAGAAAGGAAGAAAAGAAAGGAGGAAGTGTAAATAGAAGAGAAAGGAGAAGAGAAAATCAAAGAAAATCAAGGAAGGAATAACAATCATACGAATAGAAAACAAAAAAAATAACAATACTAATAATAAAAAAATAAATTATCTATCCATCTACTGACCACAAAAAACAAAAAAAAACGTAATGGAATGATCGAAAACTATTGATTAATGTGACTGTACAATGTCATATTAAAAAAAAAGGTCCAGAATGCATCGTAAAAAAAAAAATAAATAAATAAATAAAATAAAATATATAAATAAATAAAAAAGAAAAATACTTCATACATAAAATATACACTCATTATAATATATATAAACTGTAATCAAGCATTCCATGTATACGTATAATTCATAGTTCAATACACAATCTTTGCAAACCCACTGTGATAAATAAATAAATAAAAAAAAATAAATAAATAAATAAATCTACAATCACTCTATCACGCATTGCCAATAAATTAATAAAACAATACAGCATCAAATCATTAAGTGCTGGGCGAGGGGAGGAGGTGGGCGGCATGGGGGGGAGGGGGGGATGAGCGGAGAGGGGGGGGGCATTTAGAGTCCAAATTAAGTACCAAGATTATACACATGACATTTACGTTTAATAGAAGTGCATCAAATGAGCAGCCAATCAAATCAAAAAATTCTACTATTATTATTACTATTATTATTATTATTATTATTATTACCAACACCATTAATGCGAAAAAAATATATATAAATAAAACCCCTTAATATACAAAGCTGGTGTTGTTAGTGGTAGTTTTGGTGTGGTGGTGTTGGTGTTGGTGGTGTGGTGGTGTGGTGGTGGTGATGACTTCCCTTCCCTTCCTATCCCTTTGCCTATAAAAACTACATCTACTATAACATTACCATCACCTTTCTACTCGCTAGGATCAACTCAAGTCTATTTCCCGGGAAGAACAGGCTGGAGATCTAACTTTGAGTGTCTACAG
>JAPQNM010000013.1:1369851-1372351 GCA_029783475.1 Metacarcinus magister | reverse complement strand
CACCTTCCAGAGAGTTGAAAAAAAAAAAAAAAAAAAAAAATAAATAAATAACAATAATAATAATAATAACAATAATAATAAAAGAATATCTAACACTTTCTACTCTTTTTTTTTCTTGATGCGAGGCTCAGAGGGGAGGAAAAAAGGGGGGGAGGGAAGGGAGGGGGGAGGGGAAAGGGAGGGAAAGAGGGGAAGAGAAAAGGAAAGAATATTGAGAGAAAACATAACAATCACGGAATTCCTTTATATTTTTTACTCTCTCTCTCTCTCTCTCCTCTCTCTCTCTCCTCTCTATCTAGCTCCTCTTCTCTCTCTCTCTCTCTCTCTCTCTCTCTCTCTCTCTCTCTCTCTCTCTCTCTCTCTCTCTCTCTCTCTCTCATGGATAGGTGACAGGGAGGCACACTAAAGGATGTATGTATGCAAGCAAAGGCTATAGTTACACACACACACACACACACACACACACACACACACACACACACACACACACACACACCACACACATGTACGTACGTAGTATACTCGACATAGTGAATAAAATGAATATGTATTAATGGCGAAAGGAAGGAAGGAAGGAAGGAAGGAAGGAAGGGAAAGGAATGGAGGTATGAATGATGATGATGATGATGATGATGATGATGATGATGATGGTGATGATGATGATGATGATGATGATGATGATGACGATGATGATGGTGATGATGATGCCAAAAAAGAGAAAACAGGAAGGTAGTTATGGTGATGGTGGTGGTGATGATGGTGATGGTGGTGGTGGTGATGGTGGTGGTGGTGATGGTGGTGGTGGTGATGGTGGTGGTGATGGTGGTGGTGGTGATGGTGGTGATGATAAAGGGGAAGAGACGAAAGAACTAACAAACAAATTTTCTCCTCCACCACCTCTTGTCTTCTTTACCTTCATCCATCATAAGGAGGAGGAGGAGGAGGAGGAGGAGGAGGAGGAGGAGGAGGAGGAGGAGGAGGAGGAGGAGGAGGAGGAGGAGGAGGAGGAGGAGAAAGAAGAGGAGGCGTAGCAATGAAGTGCTTCACTGCATTTCACTGTAAGGACTTGCATGTGTCATCTCTCTCTCTCTCCTCTCTCTCTACTCTCTCCTCTCTCTCTCTCTCTCTACTCTCTCTCTCTCTTCTCTCTCTCTCTCTCTTTCTCTCTATCTCTCAAACAGACACGCACACTCACACACACACACACAACACACACACACACACACCCACCACACCACACACACACACACACACACACACACACACACACACACACACAGGATTCATTCGACCACGCGAGAGTGTTTCACGGTGTTGCTTCCATATACTGGTGGTGGTGGTGTTGCTGTGGTGGTGGTGGTGGTGGTGGTGGTAGTAGTAGGGGGAGAGGAAGGGGTCTGTGGTAGCGGTGGCAGTGGTGGTGAAAATATTTATGATTGTGTTGATGTGCAATGTTGGTGAGGTGTTGGTGTTGAGGTGTTATTGGTGAAGTAGTGGCAGTGGTGGTGGTGGTAGTGGTGGTAGTGCGCACGTACACAGAAGCAAAAGCAATGTTAATCCTGATCTATGTACACACACACACACACACACACACACACACACACACACACACACACACACACACTCGTCTTTTCATCCTCACCCAAATCGTTAGTCTAATTTATGCAACACTTTAGTTTGATAATTGCGTTACAGCATAAAAAATTACCTCTTTAAATCACTTGGCTGAGGAGTGAGGTCGTAAGGGGGAGGGCAGAAGGAAGGAGGAGGGGGTGAGGGTGAGGAAGAGTGAGGAAGGGTGAGGGGGGGTGAGGGGGGGAACGCTCTTCTTCCCTCAACACTCACACAAGCAATATATCAGAAACTCAACTACGTACATGCAGATAGGAAGCAAACTTCATCACCATTTAGGAGGAAGAGAAAAATGCACGTTATTTGTGGTGCATTTGCAGTTCACTATTTCCTGTTTGACTGTGGTGTTGAGAGAAGCACAGACACAGCGATATCTACAACCACAACCAAGAGCTACAACCATAACCAACAGCTACAACCACAATCAACAGCTACAACCACAACCAACAGCCACAGCGAAGTTATTCCCAGTGCTGCATACTTAGAAATTCCTACAAACATTCACTTACAAAACAAACACTAACACTCACTTATTAAAACTCACTTACTAACACTCATTATAAAACACTCACGCCATCTATATTCATCAGGTTAAGTTAGGTTAGGTTAGGTTAGGTTAGGTTAAGGAGCGTTGAAAGGCCTAGTCGAGGTCTGGGTAGGAATGTATATACGTACAGTGTTTATAGCATTCCCTTCAGACAAATAACGCTTCCACCCTCCCGTACAGTACTTCACTCACTTCACATGAAAAAAAACCCATCAAAAACAAACAGGGGAAAAATAAAAACAAAAAAAAAAAAAAATAAAAAAAAAAACAAAGAAAAAAAAAAAAAAAAAAACAACGAAAAAAACACAACAGAAAAAATAA